>APFE030449431.1:0-16707 GCA_000404065.3 Pinus taeda | reverse complement strand
ACGCATAGGTGGGAGACCTTTGGGAGTCTCAAATACCTTGGAATGATTGTCCATGACTATTTGGAGATATGGAGAAATAGATGATTCCGATGTGGAAACATCTAGCGAACATAATTGTGCAATTACACCTCTTTGTTCCTTTTTTAGAAGCTTTGTCATACCATTAGAGCTGATAATCTTTCCTGGTTTCCCTGCAATACCCCTTAATACAACTTCTTTTCCTTCCATAGAAAATTTCATGAAAAGTTCTTGAAAATTAAAAGCTATTGTACCCAAGGATTGTAGCCATTGGACTCCTAGTACAACATCAGCACCTCCCATTGGAAAGGAAAGCATTGGGCTAGTCAATACATATTCTCCCATGGATAGCTTGATATTATGGCACTTTCCCGAGCAATTTATTGTTCCTCCATTTGCAACCATCACTTGACACTCTGGTGCTGGATATAAGAAGCAATTGAATTCTTTTGCTACCTTACAATGAATAAAATCATGAGTACTTCCTGAATCAATCAACACTATTACCATTTTCTTCTTGATTTGTCCTTCTATCTTGATGGTTTGAGGAGTGGTAATTCCCACCAATGCATTACAAGATATGGTTGGATTCATTTTTTCTTCATCTAGGCTTTGTTCTTGGAGTATATCCTCTTCTTTTGACCTTTCTTGCTCCTTTTCTTCTTCCTCTTCGCAATCTATGTAGAATAATTTCTTCTCAACACACTTATGACCTTTAGTGTATTTGCTATCACAACTGTAACAAAGCGCTTTTGCTCTTTTTTCTTCCAATTTTTGTGGTTTCAACCTTATAGGTTGTGGAAGACTAGGGGCAACAAAACTTCCATCTTTATAGTTCTGAGTGGTATGCTTCTTGGTTTCCATAATTTTGCTTTCCATTTTTCTTGCTAACTTGAATGCCTTCTCTAATGAATCAGGTTCCCAAAAGTGAACATCATGTTGGATATTATCCTTTAAAGTCCCTATGAACACATCAATCCTATGCTCCTCTGGAATATTTTTTACCCTTATGTTCAATTTTTGGAACTCCTCAATGTGCTCCATTATTGAACCCTTTGTTTGAGACTTATCAATTGGCTAAAAAAAGTGTTGCTTTTTGTATCCTCATAATGTGGTATCAATTCTTCCGTAAAAATTGCCCAAGTGATAAATTGTTTACGAGAGCAAAGCCATTGATACCATACAAATTGATTTGGTTCCAAAAATAAAGTTGCAATACGTACCTTTTGTGTGTTTTGCACATTATTGAGATCGAAAAATTGCTCCATCTGTAATATCCATGTTGCGGGATCCTTGCCATCAAAATTCCTCATAACGATTTTTGGAATATGGTGGGTCCTCGATCCAACATTAGAGTCTATGGAATCATGATTAACATTTCTTTTGTTCTCATCATGGGTTTCCTTTACTACCCTTTCACCCTTAGTGACCCTTTCTTGTAGCAACTTATTCATATTTATCTTCAATTCTTCCATGTTTGTCTTCAAATCTATCTTCAGATCATCCGTCTTAGCTTCCATGTCATTCATCTTAGCTTCTACAGCTTTTTGTGCAAGTGACACTTGTTGCACTTGGTCTCGTAATTTTGATATATCATGTTGCATTTCTTCCTCTTCTTCATGAGTCATGCTAGAGCTTTTAGGTCGCCTACTAGGTGTTTCCATTTTCTTTCTTCGGGCATCAATTACGATAATAATGCTTTCACTATGCCCTTTGAATTCCTTTAAAATAATTTTTCAAACCAAGCTTAAGCAAACATTTAAAAAAATATACACACCTTTTTTCATTTTGTAGGAGCTCGATATTGCCTCTGATGTATCTTTGTAATTTTGGATCATCCAGTTCGGAAATTGCGACCTGAGGTAGCCCTCTATGTCCTCTTTCCAATGCCACCAGTCTGACCCCAATTGGATTCTCCAATGAAGAGTTATGCCAAATCTCCCACAGTGACCTGATTATAGACTAATTCGGTAGAGCGAACTTGTACGATGTGCCATGTGTCCCTGTTTTGACTTTTGTCTTTGAGAAACATATACAAGAAACTAAAGTCCGTCCACTTTCTGTACCTTCTTACGAAATTTCAATCTGATGCTCAGAGAGAAAGTTATGACAATTTTCCCCAGGTCACCTGTCTTGAATGTAATTCAGGATTCTGCAAAAGGACAAACTTCCTCAGTTCATATCTCTGAAAATATAGCGCGAAAAGCTCTGAAATTTGGACCTGAGATTTAGTGAGATGTCTTCTCAAATGGATTTTTTTTTTTAGCTTCTGAAACATTGCAAAAAAAACGTTATAGTGAAAATTCCACGATGACCTGTTTGGAGCAGCGAAACCCTAGAATCCAAAGCTCTGATACCAAATGTTATGAAGCCAGCTCAAGAAAAGATAGATCAACGCCTTAGCATTTAGCCTCTTCGAGGGGGAAACCTCCTTTACATTACATAAATGAAAAATTCTTGGATGATTCAAATGATAAAACCTCCTTTCTATATATAGGAGTCTAAGGAGTCACAATATAACCCAGCCGACCTAACAATAATAACATAAAGCCACAAAAATAACAATAGAGGGATTCTATGGGGCGCAGTTATAACAATATGGGGACAATAGGGGCACACAAATATTAATAAGGGGTACAACTACAATAGTAATGGGGTAATCGCTAGTATTATAGGGACCCAACAATGATGTTCAATCAATTGTTCCTGTTTGGGTTAAAATGCCATAATATTTCCTTCACTATTGGAATGAGAATACCTTCAGGGGCATTGGAAATGCTATCGGTTGCTATATCAATTAAGCATAACCATAAGAAGGTATGCAATATTTTTCCATGATTTGTGTAGAAGTGGATCTTGATAAGTCATTTTTTATTACAATAAATATCCAACTAGATAATTGGACTCATTATCAAGAAGTGGATTATGATCAACTACCATCTAAGCATAAGATTGTCAAGAATATGGGAATTTTGCTCGAAGATGCCCAAAAGTGAAAGAAATGTAGAAAAATATTAAGGAAATATAATAATGTTAGAAACCGAAAAGAAGAAAAGGTGCCCCCCAAAACATATAGCCATAAGGACACAGTAAGGAAATGAATTGGAACCTAGAGGCCCTTCCTCTCCAAATAAATCAATTGCCCTCTATCAAGAACAAAAGTTTGGAAGGGAACAAAGTTGATGTCTTCAATAGGGTTGATGATGAAAGGGAAATCCCTTATCCACTTCACAAAGAGATGTAGCTAGTTAATTCTAAATGCATGAGTTTTGAGGGTTAAAATGACATTCCTACGCTAAAATTTGTTCTAACTCAAGAACATGTAGTCACAAAGGAAGTTAATGTAGTCACAAAGGAAGTTGCTACATTAGAAGAGGAAGATGTCATTCATTCCCTTAAAAACACCGAGAATCACCATGGATCTTCCATTTATGTACTTGTAGATGAAAAATAAGAGGGTGAAAAGGTAATCTGTGAAAAACCACATAAGAAATTAGGTTGCTACACTAATAGATATGCTAGAAGTGTATATGTAGAGAAGGATAAAGAGCTAGGAAATGAAAGGTCATTGGAAGAACCCTTTTAGATAGCCTGCAAACAAACTCAAAACGAGGACTCAGGGTGAGAGAAAAAGAAAAAAAAGGAGAAAAAGAAGAAGGTGATATTGCACATGCAAAAATGATTGAAGATGATAATTTTTACTCCTCCCAATCCTTTTAAAAACTGTTAAAGAAAAACTTTTCTCTCTCACTGCGTTTCACAAGAGGTAGGAAAGAACACAAGGAAATAAACTCCATCTACTTATATGAGAATTGAATTTTTATTAGTTCTAGAGACAAGATTCAATCCTAAGACTTGTGGCATGTGTATCCACCATATCTTAACTATACCACTATCAATACACATTACCAACAACACTATTATCTTCAAAACTAAAATTGTGTGTTCTTTGAAACCATGTTGAACTTAAACAATAGGTACTTGTGCAACCAAAATCCTTAAATCAAGCTCTTAATAGAAAAATAGTGCTACTGAGTTAAAATATTACAACCTTTTTGAAAACATAATCTTGACAACTGCAATGTGTTATATTATTTTTAAACTCAAATATTTAAAGTTTTATATAAAATATAATTTAAAATAAAAAATAATCATTAAAACGATGAAATGGAAAAGGAAAAAATAATACAATTTAAAATAAAAACTAAATAATTTAAAAAAAATATCTCAAATTTGTGTGAGGTGATTTAAAAAATTTTAAAACAAACATAAAAAGGAAAATACACATTTTAATTGAAAATTTGGGGGACAAATCTCAAATTTGGTATGGCGTGATTCAAGTTAAAAAAATTCAAATGTGTACATGGTGATTTAATTTTTTAATTAAAAAAAGACATTTAGTGATTTTTTTTCTTCTTTATATATTATTTCTGAAATTATTATTATTATTATTATTATTATTATAATAGGATTTTAGGTTATGGTACAAAAAATTTGCAATTCTAAATTTTGAAAAGGTGTTATTATATTAGCTGTATTTTTATGTGATGGTTAATTTTGAAAATTTGGCTAGAATGATATCTATTATTAAAATATACATTTTCAATAAAGTTTTAATATTTCATCTTCTTTTAGGAGCTTGGTTGTATTCTACATATTTTTAAGCCTACCGTGTCAAAGAGAATGTACTTTTAACCTAAAAAATAACAAAGAATTTCAATAAAGAGAACTATTTTGATATCCTTGATGGGGGTGGAGTGCCAAGAAAAGTCGACAATACTAGGTAGCATGTGCCACCGTAAGACAAGATATAATAGTCCATAAAGTTGATGTTGTGGCAAGGGTCACACATGCACGCACGTGGGAAAAATGGGGAGGCTTGGTGGGGTTATTCAATGTTCCCATGTGAGTGAGAATAATGTTCTAGATGGTTTTGGAACCTGGTAATATGCTTTGGTTTTTTGATAAGGATGTGACTTTCTCTATTCTATCCATGTTGAGAGCTTCATGAGGTAAATGCAAATGATGGTGCCTCTGTATAATGAATTCATAATTTCTGGTGTTGGTTGGGGGTCTTTGGATTAGCCTAGGCCGTGTGTTGGGTGGTAAGACCTCTTGGGAGCCGCTGGTTCGGGGGTGATCTCTCAATTTGCCTTTCATATCATCTCTAGACATTGAGGAGTGTATAGGTACCTTCTCGATTTTATTTTACCAGTGTTTTATTCTTAAGGCAATAAACACCAGGTTCAAGTTTTGTATGTCTAGTTGTGTGGCTCTGTTTCTGGTCTGTTATTCGAAGCTAGTTTTTTCAAGAGGGTGCCTCCACTTACTGTGAAATAGGGGTGGTGGTTGGCTTCTTGGATCCATGGGCATAGGTATGTTCCCATTGGTGGTGTGGGTGTCTTCGGGTCTGCAGTATTTGGTGGTGGGGGGTCCAAGCCTAGGTTGGTGAGATGTCTTTCTTATGGTGAGGTGGGGGCATTCTTTGCGGTTGTGGCTCTGGTTCTCCTCCCCCTTCTCTGTGGAGATCCTTTATCGAAACGTTTATGCTTACCAGAAGGAAATGAGCACTTGAATTTTTGCTTATCAGTTGGAGTGGTTCAAGTTTCTTTGGTTGTGTTTTGTTTAGTTTCTTTTGCGATTGCATTCTTTGTCTATGGTCTATTGTGTAGTAGGTGGTGGACCAGTTGGGTGAGTATTGTGGTAGAGGGATGTTTCTTCATCTCTGGTACTGGTGGGAAATTTTCTTTTACCTAGAGGGGGAAGCAGGACTTGGTAGTTTTGTCAATGATGAAAATGGTTCAAGTGAGTATGACCCTTCATGGGGGTGGAAGGCAGGGTTCAAGGAGTCATCATAATGGTGGTTTAGGTAGGTCAATGGGTAGGAGTGCTTCCCCTCGAGTAGGGATTCAATGCATTTGAGCAATGCAGAGGAACACCTCTCCTCAGCTAGAAGGAGGGTCATTGAGTGGATCCAATTCTATGGAAATTTTAATGGCCACAATTAAAATGCTTAAGAATAATCTTGAACTGTTGGTTCGCAATGGGCAGGAGGATTGAGGGGAAATTACTAACTTTTTTGGAAATTTGCATCGCACCCAATGGAAAATGTTTGATAAAATGGTGAGCATCAAACAGGGGCAAAAGTGTATCCTGGAAAATATTGAGCATCATGAAGCCAACATGGCCTATATAAGGGACATCTCCATTGTGATTTTCAACTACCCCCCTCTCCTCACACTAATTTGAGACATCCTGCTCTCGTTGTCTCAATTAAGTAATGTTGATATTCCTCTTCTTTATTTTGGGATCATATTGACATAGTTGGCATCAGAAATCTTTGGAAATATTTTTCTTTTTGTATGGTGTCTATTTATATAGAGTCTCTTCATGCAAGCCAAAAAAAATGGTAGGAGTGAGGTAGGGATTTGGAGAAGCATGATGTAAATTTAACTTTCCGAGTTAATAAAACCTTATGATTAAAAAAAATAATTATTTTGATAATTTTGATTTAAAAATGTATATTTTTAGTTCCCATTGTCAAGTCTCAATTTTTACTAAACTTTACATCTATAGGCATGTCTATTTTAAAATAGGTCTTTCACAAATTTAATTTAATCACTAGTAACTATTAGGTAGGTGGTAGAGATTTAATTTCCATGGAATATGTTGCAATAGTCATAACAATATTCACACATCAAGGGTTAAGATTTATATCCAAGTTAGTTATGCTCAATTACTTAATTTAGCTCAAATTAATTAATAAAAAAAGTATCATGTCAACACATGTCATATTGAGCATGTGGTATTGACAAGCCATGGTATTCTAAGAGAATCTCCATGGTTAAGAATATTGTTAAATGTTTTTTAAAATTTGCATATATTTAACACATATATTATTTTTTAATAATTGCTAATAATATTAATTTAAAATAATGTTATAATTTAATTAAATTTTATAGTTTTTTTAATTTGAATAATGTGTAACGTATAATAGAGTAAATATTCTTATACTTATAATAAATTGACACTTATCAACATTTACCAATTATTTAATTTATATGAGTATACTTAGACACTATGTCCATTATTATAAATCACTTTCCAACACTATTTATATATTTTAACTACATTCCATTAACAACATTATAATGATATTTCTTTCGATTTAGCTGAGGCCAATTGTAACATCCCCTTCGTTGGGTTCTAGGTAGTTGTATCGGCAGCCAGACGTTATTATAGGTCCTCTAATAAGGTCCTTATTATAGGTTGCTATTTGGAGTCATTTTTCTTTTGTATGGGTTACAATAATGGCCCATTGGCCTTTGAAAACCGTGAAGGGCTGAGAACTAATTAAGAGTTTCGTTTATTCCCTTATTATGTAATGTGTGGGATAGTTTATCGTCAGTCGTTATTAGGTTACGACCTTCTGCTTTGCTAGAAATTAATTTCATTTGTAAGACTTATATTTACAGCCTTTTGAAATTATACACTGATGCTGAAATCCTCTGTCGAGTGGTCTTCTATTAACAATAAGAACATAGGGTTTGTAAATATTTCGATTATAAAGAGTTCTTTTGTTTAGTAAAGTCTTTAGTTTCTTTGTTACTGATTGCTAGAATGAGACCATATGCTTATGAAGTTACTCATATTTATATTTCTCTAAATAAGGGATAAAGACTATTCGTAAATTTTATTATTGATTAATTTTAAAAGTTTATTTTATATGGAACTATTCATACTATTTATTTATTTTTATTTTATAGTTTAGTTAGTTTTTGGTATTATTCTTTTGGATATAAAATAGTTTTGAATTCTTTTTTTAAGGTAGTTGTACTTTTATATTAAGTTTAGGGTTTCAGAGGGACTTGATTTTCAGAACTTGTCTTCCATCTCTAGATTGATTAATAGGGTTTATGACTCGGCTATCCTCTCTCTTTAAATTGATTAATAAGGTTTAGGATTGTTTCGAGCTAGCTAACCACTCTTGGCTATGGCCTAGAATTAACATATACCAACACTCTTACAATTTACACTGAAAAAGTAGATAATAGTTCCTCAATAAATTACATAGTCTTACACTTTACACAAAACTAAAAAACATAATTCCTCAATAGATTACACACTACATAACCATTCAAAAATAATTAGAAAGAAAAATAATTACTCAAATAGTTGTCCTACTTATTTGTTTCTCCTGTAATCAAGTTTTCCACAAAATTATAGGGCATAGAATTATCCTCCCAACCATTGAGAATCAATATTCTCTACTGAGACTCTCCTCAAGCTAGCTTCATATCTAGAACAACTTCAGAATATAGAACTTAATAGGTCCAACCCAGAACTTCTCTGATCCAAAAAATATTCACTCTCAGGTTTTAAACTGAACTCACAATCTTTAGTTGGAATTCCACTTGAATTCCTCATTTTGGCAGTGTCTTACCTCCCTCCACAATGTCTTGTCAGAGGTATTAAGTTTGGAGTATGTCTCCTCTTGAAGGTTGCCTCCAGTTTCTCTCCCATTTTTGCTCCCTTTTACCGAATTGAGATAGTTTATGTCTAGGGGTAAGAGTTTTGGTAGGCAACCATCTCTGCTTGTAATTGTCAGTTTTTCTAGGCGACTGCCTCTGCTTGTAATTGTATTTCAACTGTTTGGGAGTATGAAACTCTGTGTTGACACTTAATCATAGGGATTGGGTGAAAAATTGTAATTAGTGTAAATAAATAATAGAGCAAATGGAGATTCATCGGGAAATGAAACTGAACAGTCACTCCCTTTTGTATATAATAATGAACTACCTAAATGAATACTACAATCTCATTTTTGAGGACTTACCTCTTGGCCTAACATGGTATTAGAGCCAGCTCTATTTTTAGCATTCCTGCCCTTGTAACTCCCTCCTACCTATGTTCTACCTATTTTGCAGAACTAACACTTCTACCATACCTTGAAGCCTGAACCCATCTTATGTACACCATCAAATGCATTTTCCATTCCACCGTCATGTGTTGAGTCTCTAATCTCAAATATGTTTTCTATTGTGCTTGAAGTAGTACCAAAGGGTGTTCTCTACTCACAGTGCTTGGCCTCTAGGTCTACATACCACTGTGCTCGGCCTCTAGCAAGCCTCCATGCCTTTGCATTAAATCTGATGAAGAATTTTCACTGGCGGCCACTCTGCCTGTGAACATTTCAACATCCATAGGCCCTTCGGCTGTCCCTAGTTCGAGTCCTGTACAGAAACATGACGAACGATGAAGCGAAAGCATGGTGACACCCCTGCTGTGGCAAGCTGTTCCACATGTTATATTTCTTCCAAGTGTTAAATATTCCCACAAATATTAACAAGGGTAGTGTTGAAAGTATAACACCTGTGGAGCTTATTAAGAAGGGAGACAAGGTTGGTTCTTCCGAGGCAGCTTTTCTTGCAAAGCTTGGCATTAGGCCACTTTCGTATGGATTGGTTGTGAAGACTATATATGACGATGGATTGGTATTTGATCTTGAGGTTATTGATCTCACAAAGGATGATTTAATAGAGAAATTTTCTGTCGGTATTTCTACTATGACATCTCTTTCTCTAGATAATGAAATTTCAACCTCTCCACATATGGCCCCTCCTCCTCTAGTACACTCTGCTACATGCAACCCCTCCACCATATATGTTCCTCCTGCAACGCGACCTCTCCACATAAGGCCTTTCCTCACTATTATATATCTGTTGCCTATGTTAAATGCCCCCTGCTAGATACACCCTCCCCCATTAATACCTTCCCATATAACACCTCCCCCATATACCAACCTTTAAAAAAAAATTCCCTTACTACATTTTTCTTAAATCACCATAACTATTTAAAAAAAAGAAACCAACAAAAGTTCATTTTTTTAAATATATATTGGCATTAGAAGTACATTTTTTTATAGTTCATCGATTTTTAAAATGCATTCATTGATATCTATTGTGGGAGTGGTTCTCACCGGCGAGGAAAATTTTCCTGACTGGTCTCGCGAAATCAAACACAATCTCATTTTTAATGAGCTGTGGAAAGGAGTGTGTGTTGGAGATGAAGACAAACTACCAAAACAAGCTACCTCAAACAAGGAATTCACCATTTGGGAAAATAAGAACAACAAGGATTATGCATTGATTGCAGCATCAGTAAATGAAGAGGTGAGTCACCATATTTCGCCATTTTCAAATGCTTCCGAAGCCTTACAAAAACTTAAGGAACTCTATGAATCACGCTCTACACTTGAAGTTGTTCAACTCATGATTAAATTGTTCACCCTTGAATTACAAAACGATGATCCTCTTGCTCTTGCATCAAAAGCGAAATCTATTATGCATGATATCAAAGTCACTAGTGTTGAACTAGACATTCCTTTGATAACTTTTCTCAAGGCACTTTATCCCACTTAAATTATCTTGAGTCATTGCAAGAAAATGGAAACCTCAAAAATATTTGCTTTGACTCCCTTGTGAAAAAATTTGCTGAAAGGGAGAAAGATTTTGGGAAGAAGACAACTCCTCAGTATTTTGAAGAGGGTGTGTGTCTTGCACATAGAGAGAAGAATCTTACTCAAGATTCCCCCAGAGGAAGAGGTGGTTGAAGAGGAAGAGGAATAAATTTCAGAGGCAGGGGGGGCAGACACTCTCAAGGAGAAAATTCAGACTTTCACTGCATACCTTGCAAAAGAGATGGATCTCATGATGCATCCACATGTAAGTTTCCTTGGGATAGACTTGAACAGGAAAGAAACCAACCCAAAGGTAAAACTAATGACAAAGAGAAAGGTAAAGCACCTAAATCCACTCACTATGTTGTGGCACACTGTAATATTGGAGTAAATGAAGACTTATTTAATGCTTCACTTGCTTCTTGGAAAAACGGTTCGTGACTTCATTCAAGAGCAACTTGCCACATGAATTTTAGAAGAGATTTTTTTGAAGAATTTACTGACAATGTTGATGGAGTAGTATACTTTGCAGACTAATCAAAACTCAAGCCATCAGGGCTTGGTACAATTAGGCTTGAATTTCGTGGTCTTCTAGACTTTCTTCTGCATCATGTTTTATATCTCCCACAACGGAGGAGAAACTTGCTATCGTTGGTTCACATTTGCTAGCAAGGAAACTCCATTCATATGTTTGATGGCATGCTTGAGGTGAGAAAAGCATTAGACTACTCACTTGTCATGATGGGGATAGAAGAAGAAAGGCTTCTGAAGTTTGAGGGTACCTCTACTTGTGCGCAAAATTTCTCATACAATTCTCATTATGAAGAAGTTACATTTCCATAAAGTTTATTATGACATGATAGATTTGGAAACTTGAGCTATCACAACCTCTGCTTGTTGAAGAAAAATGGTGTTACTGGTTTGCCTACAATTCCTAGGAAACTTAAGCAATGTGATGCTTTCATTCTAGGAAAGCATAGCATACAATATTTTCATGATTCACATTCGAGAGCACATAAAAAACTTGAACTCATTCATTTAGATTTATGTGGTCTAATACCTATTCCTTCTGCAAATTGAAATAAATATATGATGAGATTTTTTGATGACTACACCAGAATGTGTTGGGTTTATTTATTAAAGAACAAATCTGATGGTTTTCAAACATTCAAGAACTTTCATACATGGATTGAAAATGATGCATAATCTCATATTAGCTCTATTCGCACTAATAATGCAAAAGAATACACTTCAAATGAATTTGAAAACTATCTTCGCCAACATGGGATCAAAAATCAAACAATTTTTCCTTTTAATCCCCAACAGAATGGAGTAGCTGAAAGAATGAATATGACAATCTTAAATATGGTGTGCTCCATGATTTTTTTCAACAATGTAAAATTGGTGTTTTGGGCTAATGCAATTCTATGTGTTGTATATGTAAAGAATAGATGTCCATATAATGTTATTAGAAACAAGACTCCTTGTGAAATGTGGTATGGGAACATTCCTTCAGTAAAGCATCTCAGGGTCTTTGGTTCCACATGTTATGCCATGATACCAAAGGTACATAGGAACAAACTTGGTGCAAGAAGTCGTAAGTGTATCTTCCTGGGGTATTCAAACACCTTCAAATCATACCGTCTCTATGATGAAGTCAATAAAAAGTTTGTTGTATGTAGAGATGTAATCTTTCTTTAATCATCCAAAAATCACAATGTTGTTGAGCGGAAAATTGATTGCTTGGATAGATTCACAAATGCAAAATCATTTCAAGAATTTGATAATGAGATTCCACATCTTGACGGGGGGATTCCTATACTAGATCAACCTGTGGAATCTTCTTCTGAAGCACTCTCTCCCCCGCATGAAACTCCAACAATGGATGATACTTTAAGTGATGTGATTGATAGAATTGGGAGACTTAATCTTGATCCAGTCCCAGCTCAATCAACAGAGCAGCCTGGACCATCTCAGAAAGGTCCCCCAAAGTGGCTAACAAAGATACTTGAAAGTGTTCATCCTGATGAGGTTGGAAATATAGGAACTAGAAATTCAACCCGAAAAAATGGAGGTGATGTAGATGACTTTGATTCACTTGTTGATATGGATGTTTCTTATGATTGCGAATTGAATTTGTCTACATATTTTGAACCAAGTTCCTTCAAAGAAATTGCTTCTCATGATGAATGGAAAAAAACAATGAAAAAGGAGTATGATGTGTTGATAAATAATGGCACTTGGAATCTGGTTGATCCTACATTGGTAATCAAACCAATTGGCTACAAGTGGTTCTACAAGAACAGGTATAAAGTTGATGGCTCAATTGACAAGCACAAAGCCAGACTTGTGGCAAAAGGTTTTACATAGAAGGAAGGGGTCGATTATGAGGAGACTTTTGCCCCCACATCAAAATGAGTTACCATCTAGACACTCTTTTCCCTAGTAGCTAAGAATGGTTGGAAAGTCCATCAAATGGATGTAAAACTACTTTCTTGAATTGAGATCTAAAAGAGAATGTTTTTATGTCCCAGCCTAAAGGATTTGCTGTGAAAGGACATGAACATAAAGTATGAAAACTTGTGAAATCTTTTTATGGCCTCAAACAACCACTGCGAGCCTAGTATGAAAAAATAACTGAGCATCTTCTGAAACTCAATTTCAAACATTATGATCTTGATGATGCAACTTTGTTTGTCAACAAGGTTGGAAAAATAGTTGTATATCTTGTGGTATATTTAGATGATATTTTGATGATAGGGAACAATGAGAGCTACATTGTATCCATAAAGAAGGAATTGAGGAAAGGTTTTGAAATGACTGATTTGGGCTATGTTCATTACTATCTTGGTATTGAAGTAAATCAACATCCGAAATCCATATTCCTTTGTCAAAATAAGTACATTGGAGATTTGTTGAATAGGTTTGGCATGACTGAATGCAATCCTCTAACTACTCTAATGGAACAAAACTTAAAGCTCACATCCATTTAAGGAAAAGAATTTGAGGATGCAACAAAGTATAGACAACTTGTAGGAAGTCTCAACTACCTAACTTCTACTAGACTAGACATTTCGTTTGCTGTTGAAATCCTCTCCAGGTTTATGCAAAAGCCTTGTGAGGGACATTGGTCTGCTACAAAAAGAGTTCTAAAGTACTTGAAGTGAACTCAAGACTTTGGACTCAAGTATACACAAGTAGGTGACTTCAGCTTGACTGGATACTCTGATTCAGACTTCGATGGAGAAAGAAACTAGGGTATCTACATCAGGTTATGCTATGAGTCTTGGATCAGGAGCTGTCTCCTGGAGATCACGCAAATAATCAGTTCTAGGAGATTCCACAACAGAGGCAGAATATGTGGCAGCAGCTGAGGCAACAAAAGAAATTGTGTGGCTCAAGAAAATTCTAGAAGATTTGCAGGTAAAACAAGTACAATCGCCTCCACTCATGGTTGACAATACCTCGGCAATAAAGTTGGTGAAGAACCCAAAGTTCCATGATCAAACGATGCACATCAATACAAAATATCATCTGATTTGACATCACGTTGAGGCCAAAACAATTCATCTCACCATTGTTCCACTAATGAGAAGATTGCAAACATCTTCACTAAAGCACTTGGAAGAGAAAAGCTTGAAAGATTCAGAACGATGCTTGGACTCACCAACATCCTTTCAGATTAAGGGGGGGAATGTTGACACCTAATCATAGGGATTAAGTGAACAACTGTAATTAGTGTAAATAAATACTAGAGGAAATGGAGAGTCATCGAGAGATGAAACTGAATAGTCATTTCATCTTGTATATAATAATGACCTATCTAAATGAATAATACAATCTCATTTTCAGGGAGTTACTTCCTGGCCTGACACTCTCTTACAACATAATTTCTCATAATTTAATCCCTAAATATTTAATAGCTTTATTAATAAAAGTTAAAACATTCATATTCACAAATTATACATATCACACTTTTAACATAGTTCATAATCTAAAAAGGAAAGTAAATAACATAGTGACTTCAATATTTACACATTTACCTACAAGTATTACACTAATATAATAATTATTACTGGTTATCATTCTTTGAAGTAAATTTAAAAACATTATAATAATATTTCTCACCCTTAAATCTAAAGACTTGAAGTTAGCTAAGGCTCACAATTGTTACTAGGTATGAATCCTTAACTTCAAAGTATCCACCCTGTTAAACTTAGTATTCACATAATAAATTTGAGATTTTATAAATGCACTAGGATAACAACCATCTAAATCTTTTTATTTATAACCTTTTGGTTAAGATGTTAATTAAAAAATTTTCTTTAGTTAATGTGAGATTTTACAGATGCATTATGATAACAACCATCTAAAACTTTTTCTTTATAATCTTCTAGATAAAATGTGAATTAAAAAATTTGCTTTCTTATAAACATAATTTATAAAAATACAAATTAGAAAACTAAAGGATTCAGAAATAACATATTTAATAACCAATTAAATTACAACCAAATAATTAAACATATTACTATATTAATATCGATTAATAAAAAATTATTTATTGATTTTTTTATATTCTTCTTTAAAACCAATTACATTGTATAATCATAAAAATCATGTAAAATATTAATGGTAATTTCTGAAAGATTTAAAATAAAAACTAAATCCAAAAACTATGCAAAATAGTTAATTTACTTTAAAACTAAAAAAAATGAATATTACTTAATTGATGATCAACACATACTTCGGCAAGTACTTGTTAACCCAGTTATGGACCAAATGTAACCCGGAATGAAGAAAATTCAAGTGAACAAGTCAACCTACATGAAGAAAATTCAAGTGAACAAGTCAACCTACATGTATGAATAGAGGAAAAGGCCAAACTGAGCATTTTTTAAAATACTAATGGTTGGGTTTACTTAAAAAGATGATAATTACTTAATTTATAAAAGTGAGTAATTAAGATATTTAAAATTAAAAAAATTAATAAGATTAATATTAATAAATTAATTATTAAGTTACAGTTTTAAGTAGTATTTGGTTTTAAGCGTACATTGGACTCACTATGAATAAAGTGATTTCAGTGAACCTATTAGAGGAAATTTACATATAACTTTTCTTTTAGTTGAGTAAAAGATCTTTTTTCACTCGAAGAACGCCAATCCACTATATTACAAGCTAAATGTATAAATTTAATTAAATAAAATAGGAGATTAAAAATAAAATATATGATCTGATATTATAGATATAAATTTTTTTTTTTTTTTTTTTTTAATGCCGGAATTCATTTCTAATATTAAGTTGTGTTATTGTCAAATTTTCAATATTTATATTTATTTGAGGAGAAACTTGTACATCAATGGGTGACTTCTCTATCATTTTATTATCTTTATTACAATATGGGTGATTTCTCCATTATTTTATTATCTTTATTACATTATTTCAAAATATTTTTATGTTATCATATTTAAAAAATGATATAATTATCTGAGCATTTCGAAGAAATTTCATTCTTTCTATTATTGCTAGTTGAGTCTAGAGGCTCATTTTACAAATGAGTCTGATGTGTAACTATGTCCGTCTATCATGAAAGTTGAAATTTTGCTCATGTCGACCCAAATATGAATAAAAAAGACAAAAAAAGTAACTATATAAAATATTTAAATAATGTTGGTACATAAAAAAAAATTGCATGTGAAGAAACTAGACCCCTCTAGGCTCATGTTAAATTCGTATTTAAGATGGATCTATGTTGGTGCATAGTAAAGAGGTTGATCTTCTCATAAATATGAAAGCATCCATGAGTGAAGGCCAATGAAGTAAAAAGGGAGGTGAGAGGTGGGTGGGTGCGTGGTTGTTTTTGTTCTTCACTATACTGTTGATGAAAATGAGATTTTGGGAGTTGCCCAAAATCCCAAATTCTTTAAAAATATTGATCCTGGACCTGTGGGTTATGGGCCCACTCAATATTTGGGAAGCCTTTTAATTTATTCACCGTTATAGTCTGTCTTGCTCCCATTTGAACATTCATGCAGCCGCCGCCGAGTGCCTGCAACACCATTTTTATTTACAGAACACAAGTTTTGACTCATTTATAAAACACATAGCATATACAATTAACACAGAACATAAACACACTTTTATATATTTAAGGAACAATTACAAAGTTAAGGCCTTTCAGCCTTAAAATGAACTCATGCTCGGCTACATCTTGCCCACTCACAATTTTC
>APFE030449429.1:0-11991 GCA_000404065.3 Pinus taeda | reverse complement strand
GTTATATTATAATATATATTAATATATCATGATATATATTAACTCTAGAAATATATGGGAGGGAAGAACAAAGACATATAGTGATAGAGGTGGAGACATAGGGGGAGTGACAAGGGGGAGATGGAGATAAATTGAATGAGAGGCAAGAGGAGGAATGAAGAGAGAGAGGGAGATGAGTGAGAGAGATAGAGAAGGAGAGGGAGACACAAAGATGGGGGGGGGGGAAGGAGAGAGGGACATAAAGATGGAGGGGGAGTGAGATAGTGAGAGGATTGGAGGGAAGAGAGAGAGAGAGAGAGAGAGAGAGAGAGAGAGAGATGGGGGTAGAGAGAGGAAGGTAGGAGAGAAAGGGAGATAGAGGACTTATGAGAGAGGAGGAGAGAGGGAGGGTTAGAGAGATGGAGTTGGAGGGGGAGAGAGGGAGCAAAGAAGAAAGACATAGAGAGTGAGAAGTGGAGAGAGAGAGGGAGAGTGGCAAGCGAGAGATGGAGAGAGAGAGTGTATGTGTAGGGGTGAGATAAAGAGACAAAGAAGGAGAGATAGAGAGAAGGGGGAGAGGAGGAGAGGGATGGAGAGGGGGAGCGATATAGTAACATGGAGAGAGAGAGAGAGAGATGGGGGAAGAGAGAGGGAGGTAGGAGAGAAAGGGAGAGAGAGAGGGGGAGTGATGGGGGAGGAGAGAGGGAGGTAGGAGAGAAAGGGAGAGAGAGGAAGAACGAGAGACAAGACTTGAGAGAGAGGATGAGAGTGATGGGGGCAGAGAAAGGATTGGAGGGAAGAGAGAGAGAGAGAGAGAGAGAGAGTGATGGGGGAAGAGAGAGGGAGGCATGATTGAAAGGGAGAGAATAAGTATGAGGCAACGGACTTGAGAGAGATGAGGAGAGAGGGAGGGAGAGAGGAGGAGAGATGGATGGATAGGGATATGGAGTTGGAGGGGAAGAGAGGGAGGAAAGAAGAAATACATATAGAGTGAGAAGTGAAGAGAGAGAGGGAGTGACAAGGGAGAGACGGAGAGAGAGTGTGTATGTTTAGGGGTGAGATAAAGAGACAAAGGAGAAGAGATGGAGATAATGGGGGAGAGAAATAGAGAGGAGAGAGGGAGGGATGTAGTAATAGAGAGGGAGAGTGAAGAGAGAGGGAGAGGGAGAGAGGAAGGAAGATAGAGAGGATGTGAGAGAGTGGAGAGAGGTAGGGAAAGAGAGATGGAGTTGGTGGGTGAGAGAGAGGGAGGTAAGAAGAAATAAATAGAGAGAGAAAGGTGGAGAGAGAGAGAGGGTGTGATAAGGAATATAGAGAGAGAGGGATAGAGGACAACATGACGGAGGATAGATAGAAGTGGGGGAGAGGGAGATAAGGGAAAGAGAGAGAGGAAGAGAGAGAGGGAGGGATAGATAGATATATTGGAGAAAGAGAGTGTATGTTTTGGGGTGATATAGAGAGACAAAGGGAGATAGAGATATAGAAGGACAGTTAAGAGAGAGAAGAAGAGAGGGAGGAAGGGATAGCAATATTGATATATATGGTGTGAGAGAACATGTGTGTTTTTGGGGTTGATATAGAGAGACAAAGGATATATTGAGGGAGATATAGAGATATATGAAGGGGGGAGAGAGGGAAGAATATTTCTTGCACTAGATGCATTGATTTCAGTGTAGATGGTGATTTCTAATCCAATTTTCTTGCTTGCACTAGATGCATTTATTTTAGTGTAGATGTTGATTTCTAATTATATTTGATTGCTTACACTAGATGCATTGATTTGAATGTAGATGATTTATAATCCTATTTAATTACTTGCACTAAATGCAACATTGATTTCAGTGTAGATGGTGATTTCTAATCCTATTTGATTGCTTGCACTAGATGAATGTATTTCAATGTAGATGTTGATTTCTAATAATATTTGATTTCTTGCACTTGATGCATTGATTTAAATGTAGATGATTTCTAATTCTATTTTATTTCTTGCACTTAATTCATTGATTTCAATATAGATGGTGATTTCTAATCCTATTTGATTGCTTACACTAGATGCATTGGTTTCAGTGTAGATGTTGGCTTATAATCTTATTTTCTTACTTGCACTAGATGCATTGATTTGAGTGTAAATGTTTTTTTCTAATCTTATTTGATTGCTTGCATTAGATGCATTGATTTCAATGTAGATGTTGATTTCTGATTTTATGTAATTGGATGTATTATGGTACATCAATTTTAAAGTGATTGGATTAACATTACGCATTGATTTTAGTGTAAGCACAAAAAGTTATTGAAAATGTACATTGATTTTTGTGTTATAGTAATTCAATCTATTAATATTGGAGAGAAAGTGAGACAAGGTATGGTGTTTACTTCAATAGCTTGAGCTAGAGATTTAAATGGTTTATGATTTAACTTGTCATTTTCATATAATCGATATGAAAAGGTGAGAAAGGTAACAAGGGTGACAATAAGAATAGTAGAAGAGAATAGTTTGAGATTAATCACAACAAAGACTATTTATAATTGACTATATTCTTATTATTCACATTTTCTATCATTCAACACTATTACATTGTCACTTTACATTCAGAATTTTTATTTCATCATTTTTCATCAATAAAGTTATTAAAAAAAATTATCATCTCAACAAACTGAGCTAACTAAACAAATTTAAAATTAAAATGACCATATTAATCTGAGACATATTTAGCATATTTAAGATAATTATATTAATATTAGATGAATTGACATATTATTGATAAAATTAATCATATGTTCGTTAGATTTTCTTTGGCTGCACATGACTGAAACTGAACTAGATCCATCTTAACTCTGGATCTATCAAGCTCCGAGAGGGATCAAATATCTCGAGGTGCAAACCTTTCCTGAATTTTTTCACTTAAAAAAGCGGTTTGCACCTTGCAAGATTTGATCCCTCTCAACACTTGATAAATCCAGAGTTAAGATAGACCTAGGCTGATATGCAATCAGATAGGATGATGGACAGTGACAACACTGTGGAGTTGATTTTGGGAAGTTGACATACATCATGTATATTTGTGATTGGAGTGAATCACTATTATCCATGTCCCTATGTTAGTTCATTTTTTATTTGTTGTTTACACGTGGTGGCATCTCACAAATCATAGCTTGCTGACATAACCATTTTTTTGGGGGGAACTTCAGATATGTTCGTAGAAATGTTGCTCCAAAACAATGGGTAGGAAAAGTAAAATTAAAAATTCTGAAAAGAATTTAAATAATTTAGGAGAAAGTATCATAGGGTAGAGGTGGCATATGAAATGCCAAATACAGATTTGAACAAGCCCGAAATGGAATGTAGTGAGATAGTTGAAGATGAAGGTGTTGTTGAAAGTATTCATGTTTTTGAATGTGCTACAACTTATGAACCACTATATGACAAGGAAAACTTTTCAAGTGAAGGTTGGTTACAAATTTTGCGGGAGAAGAAACTAATAGATGATTTGTTAAGTTGAAAAATTCAGTGTGCAGATATTAGCACTAATAAGGAAGAAATAACAAAATTTTAAGAAGAGCTAAAATTCTTTAAAGCATGGAATGAAACACTAAGCCTTGTGTTACACAAAAATATCATCACCATGATTATTTGCAGTTAGTATGGGCCTATCACCACCTATACTAGCCTCCTAAGCAAGTCTCAGACCTTAGCTCTTCATGTCAAGCTTTGCAAAAGAGAGAAAAACTTTGAAAATCAATATTACTCTGGTTCCGCACTTTCTCCTACTTTTACCTGCGGACCTGCACCCTTTGTTCGTAATACCTGCGTACCTGCACGCTCTGTCTGTAAAGGGGTGGGTGCGTACCCCTGTGAAAGTAAAAAAGGCGCAAGTTTATCCTAAAAAACTCACTTTTGGGTTAATTCTAGATGTTCCTAGAAGGATTTTGACGTGGATTGTTCACTCCAAGGTGGTTCATGCATCCCAAAAGAGAAGGAGACAATCCCTTGATAGGAGGAGCTATCCCTTTGAAGGAGGGCTTTATCCCTTTGAAGGAGGACCTAGTAACTTCCCTCCATTGCACTATAAATTAAGGAATTGGGTCAGTTTCTAGAGAGGTTAGAAGCTGAACATTTTGAGGGTAAATGCTGATGGAATTAGGACTTCCTAATTAAAAATTGAGAGGAGAGATCACATACCTTTTGGTTTCATTGGGAAGTGAGTGAAACTTGTCAAAGTAGAGGAGACTTATTGTCGGACCCTGGGAGGAGCTTGTACAACATCAAGGTACAGGTTGTAAAGTTCTTCTTCATTTGAATTAATACAATCAGATTCATTTTTCTCAACAAATTGTCTTATGGTTTGTTTCATAATCTCCTTGATCATTATGATGAATATGCTTTATGATATTGGCTTTTTAGGTGCTATTTAATTTGGTTTGCTTGTTTGTGTTTGAAAAATTACACTTCAAGGAAACTCATTTGGAGCAAGGGAGCGAGGCTTCCACAAACTTGCATTGGACCCAAGGTAGGCCTAAACACTTGTTTGCCTTTATTTTACTCGCTTATTTAGAGAAAGATAGTTTTTGATTGGCTTGCTTGTCACTAGATATCAGTAGATACTAGGAAGGTCAATCTTGTCCGCAACCTCGACTCATTCCGCGTGACAAAATGGCGACTCCGCTGGGGACTTGATTTTCCTTGTTTTTCTTTGACCTGAGAAACTTGCCCTTTTGTTTCTGTTTTTTGCTTGTTGTGTGTGGAATTGGGTGGATTTAGTGGATCTAAGTTTCTTTTGGCTTTTCATAACTTTAGGAGAGGTCTGCACCATGTGCTTGTATCACAGTGCATACCTCTATGCACTTTTACTTTGTACACAGAGCGGGCACGCGCCTGTGCAAACTCTGAACCTGCGAACCCTGCTAAATTTTTGAAAAACTTGATTTTTCCTCTTTTAATTAGTTTTATCTTGGTTTAGATGTTGTTATCCTCTGCCCAGCCCTGCTTGTGACTTGTCAGAAACTTTCCTTGGTCTAATTTCATTGGTGTTGGGGTTTTAGGTGAAATTCCTAGAAGTTTTGGTTGCTGGTCTTGATTTTCATTTTGGTCGTGTAGTAGCTTAGAGCTTAGGAGCATAGAAACCTTAGATCACCTTGGTTTTTATTGTCTTCTTGTGAGTCTGACCATTTGTAAAATCAACCTTTGATTGAGGAATCCATCTTGTGTTCTCTCTTTCCAAAATTTCGAAAAGCTTGTGTTAAAAGTTTGGATTTCATTTTTACAAAAAGAACAAAAGATCGCTTGTTTTGACTGATTTTTGATTCTGGACAAATTACTCCTTAGTTTGCTTATTGCCAAGTAAAACATCCTTGAAACGACAAAAATATTTTGTAAGCTTTTACTTCAAGTAGTTTTTTTTATAGTTTGTAGATCTTAAGATTTTCTTTGTTCATAGGTTCCTTAAGATTTGTTTTAGTTTTCTTAAGATTTGATTTAATTATAGTTTGAAGTGTTTTTATAAAAATACAAAAATCTCTTTTGAAAAATTTTGTTTTGGTAGCATTTGAGTGTTTGAATGAAAAAGGAAATTCTTGTGCAAATAACTAGTTGTCTCGTTTTGAGTGCATTGGAACAAAAACTCTTCTTTAAATTTGTTTGTTAAGAAAGATTTGTGTTTACACGCATTTGCATTCTCCAACTCTTTCCTAGCTAGAAGTTCATTGAAGAGCAAAGATTGTTTGATAATCTTAAGTGCATTTTTTTAGTGATTTTGAGTCGAGTCTTCACATCACAAGTTTCATCTCCGCACCTCTTGACTTAATCAAAAACCAATAAAAATAACGCTTAAAGTAAAATTAATCTAGAAATCTTTTTATTTCTAGGGCTCTATTACACCAATATAGTTTAGGCTAGTGTGTTGGAGTAGGGAGTACTTAACTCTCCAAGATAGTAAAACAAACAAGTAGCTGTATCTTGCGGTAGGAGAGAAATCCAATTGTTGCATCTATGCTCTGGGAAAGCTCCTCTTAAAGGAGTAGACGGATCGTGTCTGAACCCGTGTGGGAATCAATCCTTCTTATTGGACAATGCAGATATTCACTTTACAAACGGTAAACCTGGATTAACCATTGTCGCGGAGCTGGGGTCATGTTGGTACCTTGGTTTATGTCAAGGAGACCTTCAAGGGGATTGAGCTTGCTACTCTGCCCTTGCGTGCGTATCAGATCGTAGAGTGTTCCCCAAGGTATATTTGTTTCTGTTGGTAACCTTAGTGACCATATTCTCTAGGATTCTTCCTAAGGTGACGGTGGCGGGAAGATCCCACTGTACCTGGAGCAAACGTCGGCTAGACTCACTTGGATTTTCTAGGGGGTTCTCTTCACTTGAGACGATTAAGTGGAGAAACTTGTGCCAGTCTATTCATTAAGCAGGTTTCCAGGGTAACTATTCCAACCGCTATTTCTGTATCGAATTTTGCGACGTTGGATTTCATCACCAACTAGTGTTTTCGGTCCGGAGAGTTACTGTTTGTGTGTGATTGATCTCCTAGATTCTTTAGGCATGTGATTCAATTTGTTTGCTTCTTTAGAGGCTTTAGGTGGTTTTCATTGAGATTTTACTTTGTTTGCGTGTGAAGTAGTTAAAAGTCTTTAACTGTGGCTGAATTACCAAGGCAGTCCCATAGACTTCGGAGCCAATCTCCTGAGTTTGTAAACCTGGCTGAGTTATTGAGGAAGTCCCATAGACTTTGGGGCCAACCTCCTTAGGACGTACGAAGCCAGATTGAAGGCTTGAAATTCCTCGTAATTCCTAGTGACGGTAGAAGTGGGTCACCTGAAGAAGGAGAACCTTCTTTGATAGTACATTCTGATTCTCAACCGTTAGTAATTTCAGAAGTTATTGGTAGTGTTGCATCTACTAGTGATATAGGTGAAGAACCTGAGATATCTGAACCCGAATCTAAAATTGCTGCTACTCCCATATCAGAGTTTGTTTCTCCAGCTTCTAGTGGTCCTAGTTCACCGAGGGTAGAAACAGTAATTACCCAAGATCTTCCTTTTGGACTTATAGCTATCGAAGAACTTGCTATTTCGGATATCGAAGAAAGATTTCCTTTTCTAGAAGATCGACCTATCTTAGACCTTAGGGA
Source organism: Pinus taeda (assembly GCA_000404065.3). Classification (NCBI taxonomy): domain Eukaryota; kingdom Viridiplantae; phylum Streptophyta; class Pinopsida; order Pinales; family Pinaceae; genus Pinus; species Pinus taeda. Next base: position 4,882 of record APFE030449429.1, on the reverse strand, counting down.
GCGTGAATCAATCTTTTATAGTCCACCTAGGAGTAGTGCTTGGTACCGTTCATTGACTAATCTTTTGGAAAACCCGGGACTAAGTTTTTCACCACCTCGTATTTTTTATCACCCAACACCTAGAGATTACTATCCTTTATTGAATATGTCTAGCCCATCATCCATGTTTTCTCAATCTTCAGAAGCCTATTTGTACGACGGTCCTTCTGTTCCCGCTGGGTATCAGTCCATTTCTGGTATTTTTTCGGGAACATCTCCTCAACCTATCGAACAGAAGTTATTAACTCGAGCTAGTGGTACTAAACCATTGAGTGTAGAAGATATTCTCATGATGTCAGGTTCTCAACCTCAAGGTGGCCAGTTACCACCGGGGGTGCAACCTCAAGGTACCCAGTATGTGCCTGGGGGGCAACCTCAAGGTACCCAGTATATGCCTGGGGGGCAACCTCAAGGTACTCTGTTTGCGCCTAGGGGACAACCTCAAGGACAGTACATGCCTACGGGACAGTACGTTCCTCAAGGTCAACCCCAGACTCAATATGTACCCCAAGGTCAACCTCAGTATCAATATATACCCCAAGGTCAACCTCAGTATCAATATGCACCTCAAAATCAACCTCAATATCAATATGTACCTCAAGGTCAACCCCAATATCAGTATGTGCCTCAGGGTTATCAACCCCAAGGTCAATACCCATCTCAAGGTTACCAACCACCTTCTGGTCAATCATATTATCAACCCTACTCTCAACTTGGTTATGGTCCTCAATATCCTCAACCTGTTATGGGTCCATACCCCGGAACGAATTTAGTGTGGGATCCATCTCAATCCCGGCAGGTCTTGCAACCGAATGTGCAGTCGTCATCTCAACCTGGACAACCCTTGGTTTCTGGTCCATCCCAGCAACCTGTCCAATCTACTGTTCAAACTTCTGCACCTTCTGTAGTTTCTCAGTCTGGGCCTAGTACGCCTCGTACTCTGTCTCAAACGTCTGCTGCAACTACTGCAACATGTACTCCATCTACCCCACCTTCTTCTGGAGTATTGACATCTCCAGTTTCTACTATCCCTGTATCTACTCCTCAGACATCTTTACCTCAGTCTGGACCCATAGTCCAGACTTCAGTTTAGATGCTTGTAGGAAGTATGGTTGTCACTACTCAACCTCAATTTAATCAACCTCCGTACCAAGGACAGTACCAATACGGTCCTGTTGCGCAGCAACCAAACTATCAGTATCAACCGTACCCTGGGTATACATATCAACAACCTCAGCAACAACAGTATGGTCCGGTTAATCCTGGTTTTCCAGGAGCTCAAATATCCCAAATGCGATTCCCATTCCTAGTTATCCTGGATATCCTCCTCCTGGGGCTGGTCTGCAGACCCCGAGTTTTAGGGACCCTAATTGTCAGTTACTATTTATCGCAACTTTGGACTTGCCTGACTTGACGTGCCTTACGAACGATCCAATTAACTATCTTCAGTATTGGCCGCCAATGCCACATAAGTTGCCGAGTGATATTCCTAAATTCGAAGGTAAGCCAGGAGAGGACCCGTCGAACCATGTGATGACTTATCACCTCTGGTGTGCGTCTAATTCCATTTCAGATGATTCGATTCATTTACGTCTTTTCCAACGCACTCTAATTGCTCTTGTAGCCAAGTGGTACATTGAGTTACCGCGAGCCACTTTTTATAACTTTAGTCAGTTAGCTACCTCGTTTTTAACTCATTTTTAGTTGCCAGTCAGATATGACAATCGCACGGAACTATTAACTTCGTTAAAGCAGTTAACGTCCACTCATGAATGGAGACGTCGACGGCGTTTAGTGAAAGTTTATATCCCGGATCATATCTTAGCTGAATGGTTTTTAAAATCTTTACTGCCCAAGATCACTGAGGATGTAGCTAAAGCGGGAGTAGTTACTGAAGAGCAAGTCATTACTCAAGCATAGTACCTTGACTTAGTTTATACTCAATCAGGTACGTTACACGAGAAGATCCCCGATCTACCCGAACAAAATCAAATTGCTGCTGCTCCTTCAGGGTCTCATGCCGCTGATGGTATGATTGGTACGGTTAATACCAAAAGTAAGAAGAAGTCTTCCAAGAATTCTTCTCCTATCATAACCTTGCCAGATTCCCCGACAGGAGAGTCTTCCGCGGAACTTTCCGTCGATATTCACGTTGTAGAGTCATCTACAGCTAAATCAAAATCCGGTGGTAAGAAGAAAGGGAAGAAGAAGAATAAAGCAGATAAAAATTCAAAAGAGAAACCTGAAAAATCGGAATCCACTCATGAAAAATGCAAACCTCGTTATCCGTGTCTCATCTGCGATGAAGACCATTATACGAGAGATTGCCCTCATCGTGCAGAGGTTGTGAAAATTGTCAAAGGTTCCCAAACTCCTGTTGTCTTGAAGAATCCTTTTCTAGCTCAAGACAGTAAGATGATAGGTTCATCCTCCAATGCCAATGAAGAACCCATATTGATGATGTCCCATGTAAGGATTGCGACTCGATCACAAGATTATGGCAGTAAAAGTCCTGTTGATGGTAAAGAAGCAGAATCTTCTCATTCGAATCCATCAACCTCAGCTCCCATTTCCGATCCACTACAGATCCAGAAACCTAACCCAGACTTAGTAATCAAACCGCCCACAAAGGGTGTACTTCGAAAGTCTGCTTTCAATCCACATGTGAGAGCGACTCAGAATTACAACATTGTTGAGGATTTAGCTGTTTCACCCTCAACGATGTTGGCTTTGGAAGTGCTGCAATCATGTCCAGCACAACGCAAATTACTTTTGTCGGCTATAGGAGCTGTTGACGCTCAGGACCCGTACCTTATAATCTTTGATCTAGAAAATAGTGCACCACGTTTCCCTCATCAAATGGCTGTCCAGATTCCAGTGATAGTAAAAAACAGACCTGTTCATAGGACTGTGATTGATGAGGGAGCTTCCACGTGCATTATGTCGATACATTGTTGGAGATCGCTTGGTTCTCCTTCACTAAATCAATCCCCGACAATTCTTAAGGCCTTTGATGGCCGTGGGTTTCATCCTTTCGGAATTTTACAGGATCTACCTATAGGGGTTGAAGGAAAAACCGTTAATCTAGATGTGGAGGTGGTTGATGCCCCTCTAGATTACAACCTTCTCTTGGGTTGTAGTTGGTCCTACGCTATGAAAGTTGTTGTCTCATCGGTCTTTCAGATTATCAAGTTCCCTCACAATGGGAAGATCATAAATATAGACCAATTGTCATACTTTTCATCTGACCCAGCCTCTGCTGAGAGCATTTAGCATGTTGGCAAAGTGGTGATCCCTTATAAGGATGTTGGTGTAGGGTTAGTTAAAGATTCGGGTTTACTGGGGACTTTTCCTTTCCCTCCTATCAACGCATTATCTTCTACTGCAACAATTCATATGATTTCGTCAGGAACCGTCGTTAATGATGATCCTTGGATTATCCCTTCTGAAACTGAGGTAGACTCATTTGGTACTCTTATGCCTTTGAGTCTGTATGAATTTTCATATCAGACCGTGCAGTCGTTTTCTGACCCAATATTAACCCAAATTGACTTTATGAATGAATTCCATGGAGAGTCGTTTTCAACATCAGCCTCGGAATTAAAAACGTTTTCTGAATTTTTTCAATCAGATGAGCAAATTCGTGAAATGCTATGTGTCGATGAGTTACCATGGGAAGATCTACATCACAGATCTTCGTTTTTACCCGAGAGCGATCGTTTTGAAAATGATTTTTCATCAATATTTACACCTGAATATGTTAAGGACACTCAGAATCCAATGAAACATCCTGATTCTGAGTTAAATTTGGGAAATATTTCTAAAACTATTCCCCTTGACATTTCAGTTAAGCCTGGAATTATTGAAAACGTTCATATAGGTGCCTCTTGTACGGATAATGAAATCAAAACATACAAGGCCCTATTTCAAGAATTCCACGACGTGTTTGGCTGGTGTCATGCGAAAAGAGTTATTTTTGCGGAAAAACCTAACCTCCCTAGGAGTCTAAGACTCTCTAGTGACAAACAAGACAAACCAGAGCAATCCTTCACTAAACATACATTATTCTATGAGAAACCAAGTGTTGTTCGATCCTACCTCAAATCCAACGCTTGTTGTAGAAGTCCAGCCTTGCTGATCCAGATGAGCTCCTCCTTCACTTTAAGACCTGCATACACTAACAGTCAAACGATTACATAACACCTGAATATTTCATAAAACAAAGCATATTCATCATATAGACCAAGGAGTACATGAAATAATTCATTAACAACAAATCATTGAAAAGAATGGACTTATTTGTATTAAGGAAACAAAAAAGGAACCATTACAACCTGAGCCTTGGTGTTGTGCAAGCTCCTCCGAGGGTCCAGCAAGAGATTTCCTCTACTTTGACAAGCTCACCCACTTCCAATATGGCAACAAGAAAGGATGGTAATCTCTCCTCACAAGTTTACAATGGAAGTCCAATTCCAGCAGCATCTACCCTTAGGAATATTCAGCTTTCAACCTCTCCCCTTCTGGCCCAATGCTTGTATTTATAGTGCTCTAGAGGAAGTTAATTAGGTCCACCATCAATGGGATAAGCCCCTCTTTAGATGGGATAGCTCCCCTCTTGATGGGATAAGTTCCTCTTTCATAGGGATACATGAACCATCTGGAGGCGCTCAATACACGTCAAACAATCTTCTAGAATGTTCTAGAAATGACCACAAGTAACTTTTTAAAGATGAAACTCGCGCCTTTTGACCTTTACAGGAGTACACACCCACCCCTTTACATACAGAGCGTACAGGTACGCAGGTATTGTGAACTTGGGATGCATACACGCAGGTAAGGTAGA
>APFE030449417.1:1376-29971 GCA_000404065.3 Pinus taeda | reverse complement strand
GAAGATAGTATGACATTCATACTTAATTTTGAAAATATGATGATTTTTTAGAAGGTCGTAAAATGTAAAATGTAATTAAATGAATTATTAGTTTATTGAATTTAGGCTTCTGTGATCTATATATCAAGTTGAAAGAAGATTTTTTTGGCGAAAATCACATTGGGATGCTTTTGTCGACGCTTTCCAACCAATTAGTGTGGTTCATTGTGACGACAAGTTGGTTGGTTCGAAACCGCCGTTGACAAAAACATCCCAATGTAATTTTCGCCAAAAGTCTTATCTCGAATTATTAACTTATTGGACTAATATTTATAAGGTATTTAAATAGTAATGGTTTTATTTTTCTACATTGTTTTTATCTCAGATTCTACCTGCAATTAGATGGTACAAGCTACATGTATTTAAATAAAAATGGTTCTATTTCTCATAATTGTTTTTATAATAGTTATATATGGCTGCAGTCATGTAAATTAAATAATTAGAATATATATATAAGTATATTATAATAAATATTCAAATCACTTATTTTATTTATATTCTAAACTGAATTATAATATTTATTTTATGATTTTATATGACTATTGTAATATTTATATGACAATTATTTTTATAAATAAATTTTTTATAATTTAAATTTATGCTATATTATTATAAATATTCTAAAATTATTTTATAAAATTAAAGTTATTATTTATCCACCCATTATTAAAAATTAAATTAAAATTATCAAAACTTTCCCAAATTCACCTTTTATTATCCAGAGGCTAGGCTATTTACCAATAGTGGGTTGATCTTATCCTCTATTTGCCGGCAGTGCAGTTTGAATCTTTTCCTCCACATACATCATTCAGCAAGAAAAACCATCATTTTCTGTCATATTGGCTTGCTGTCATAACTTTGGCAGCTCTCCTTGACTCGGACGGCTAATGTCCTGCTGGCCAGTTTCCTATCTTACAAGTGTGGTGGTGTAGGACAAATATGTTGATTTGTATAGTAGATTCTGAAATATTTGAAAGATAAAAGAGCATATAAATAAATTCAATCATAATAACTTATTTTTGAAATATTATAAAATTTGCAATCGATATTCCATTTCTAATTACCCATAACCTAAGTGTTTTCTAGGAACCACCACGCTCTGCAAGTATTTTTTTAACTGGAATTTAATTTATGGAATTAGTTTGCTTTCGTCTCCGAACCTACTATATATATGACAGTGTCGAAAAGACAGTGTGGAAAAGAATGAAAAGTCTAGTATGATTTCGATGAAATTTACTACAAATTTTTAAAATATAGATTATAATTCTTTAAATTTTAAATTTTAAATATAATTACGAATTCCTAATTTTAATTATTTTTAAATGTTTTATTCAATTAGTTTAATTTAATTATTACTATAAATATTATCCAACATTGCTATGAATCAAAATTCCTGAAAAAAATATATAGCTAAATTCCAATAAAAATCACCTCACTGTAATAGAGTAAGTTTCACTAAGCTGGATTTCTATTGATACTGCTTGAGCTTTCGTATACAGTACATAAGGATGTTAGAAGCAAGCATTGTGTTGAAACTCTACTATGTAGGGTGTTTGGTCATTAAACAACACCTTTTCTTACGAAATCCGAGTTAGGATAAAGTCAAGTTTATGATCAGTCCAGAATTATGGTTGATTGAAAATTTTGGTTTAATCCAAAGCAATTATTATCAACTCAAAATTGATGGTTACACAACTCCGATTATTGAAGTTTTTGATCAGTCCAGAATTATGTTTGATTGAAAGTGTGATTCATCCAAAAAATTATCATTCAATGAAAATCATGATGTTTACACAATTTAAATTATTTTTGAAAGCTTTGATTTTGAGTTGTAATACTATTTCACTAAAGACTTCGATTCTCATACACAAAATTAAGATTAGGATAAACCTATGAATATTTTTATGGGATTTTCCTCAATGTTGTCACAGAAAGTTGTATTGGATTTGTGTAATTAATAAATAAATAAATAAATAATTATTTTTGTAATTTATAAATTTACTTATTTCATTTTTAAAATAATTATACATATTATGATTTATTAAAGTTTTGAATTTATAAGTGAATTATTTTAGGTTGTTAAAACTAATTGTACTCAAAAGATCCCAATCTTTAGTTGGTATTTTCTTAATTCATCTTCTTCTCAAAAAACTATCCAATGTGGTCTATACATTGTAGATTACTCTACATGGAAGAAAAAGTATAGAGATATAGACATGTCTCACTTCCCATAAGTTTTATGTAATCTACTAAAGTACTTTTTTATTTCTACCGTTGAATAAGGTTGATAAGACTTTAGTTCTATACTCATAGTAATTTAGTTATATACTCATAGTAATTCGGTAAAGTCCATTACTTCTGCATATAAGTAGAACTTTGGGATTTGATTCAAAGAAATCAAATGGAGTGAGGATCACTCAATTGTTTGATCCATTCTCTATGTGATTTTCAATCTTATGTCACATGCAATGAAATATATTTTCTTACCTTTGCAAGTCCCTCTTATGCATTTATACCATGTTATATTTTGATCACAAGTACACATGGATCTAGTTATGATAAGGAAGTAACACTAGCAATTGCAAGCTTGAGACGAAAGAGAAAGAAGATACACTGAGAGATCACTATTTAGTCCAAAGAGACAAAGACACAAATTCAGATTATGAGGTCAAGACAAATGGAATTTCATGTCTTTCATTGAATTTCACAGCTTTCATTGAATTCCATGAAAATGTATTTATATCACTCTTGGAGACAAGAAGAATGTGCACTATGTTCAGTTCCATCATAAAAAATAATGTTTCCCTCAACAAAAGTAAATTCCCCCTTAGTTTCAACTAGAGCTAGAGTCATAAACAGATTTAGGTATCCCAATATAGAATGAGAACTCAAGCAGGGATAACAAGCCAAGTGAAGTGTGTTTTCACTTCTAGAAAATAAGGTCTAACCCTTGCACACTTATTCCTAAAAAATATAATTTAAAAAATTGTGGTGTATGAGCCAATAGTTTTGACAACTTATGGTATTGCATATTATGCATGTGACTCTAAAATCCAAAAATAAAACTCATCTCCAGAAATAGGACTAAATTTTGAAGGAGACAAGGTTTTCAAGAATAGAACTAAATTTCAGGAATAGTATTGACAACCTAAGAATAAGGATAATTATGAATTTGTTGAAGAGGAGGATACAAATATGGTCATGGTTAGAGCACTATGATGGCATGTCACTACCTTGTCATTGTTGCATGTCCTCCTACATTGTGGCAACTACTATAAATAGGTCATCTACTAAAAATACACATGTTATATATAGTAATCCTCCTAAATAGTGGAAAATTGTACAAAAATGTACATGCACACCAACAAGAATGAGGAAACTAAAAGTTCATCAAGAGGGAATGATGATTGTCTTAGATTTAAATTATAGTATAAAAAATGTAAAAAAACTAGTAAGGATACACATTATGGGATTTTCAGGTGTGAAATGGGCCTCCTAAGGTAAATAATATACTAATAGTTAAAATATAAAATAAGATTTAAATTTTTAAAGAAGAAAAAGCGAACTACTTTTTCTATTGCATTTTTGGCTTATCTAATTATAGGTTTACTCAAATACCAAGTGTATAGACTCCTTGGATGCGAAATTCAATTTCACATCCAACCAGTACCTAGTTTGCATACTTCAGAGTAGGCCCACGTGAAGAAAATTTAAAATACATTAGAAAACATGTTTATAGATTTACTCAACTGCCAAGTGTAAACACCCATTAGCTGCAGAATTCGATTCCACATCCAAGTCATACCCACTTTGCATACTTCTGAGTAGGCCCACATTCAAAAAAATTAAAATATATGAAAAAAACATGTTTCAACAAGTTTTTCTCATTTATTTTAACTTTTTTCGATGTGGGCCTACTCTGAAGTATGCAGAGAGGGTATGTGTTGGTTGTGGAACTGAATTTTTCATCCAATGGGTGTCTACACTTGGAAATTAAGTAAACCTATAAGGAGATAAGCTGAAAATACAATTAAAAATATAATTTTCTTCTCTTCCCTCTAAAGTTTTTTTCCCTTGGGGATGACATCTTCATCTTGAATCCTATTCATTCTTTTAAAATTAATTTTGTTAGTAATTTTTTTCTTATGCCCATTTTTACCTCAAACTTCCCCTAATGTTTGAATTTATGTTTAAGAGTATGTATCTCTTGTTTGTCAACATGAATGAGAATAAAAATATCCAAAAAAAAAAAATCTTGCTAGTTTTACCAAAAGGGTTTCTACAATGAACCTTTGTTCTTATTACTATGTATATGGTAAATCGCATCAATAATGTTCTTATTTACTTAAATTATTTTCTATAAGTAATACACAATCAAAATTAGTAGATGGTGAAATACATAATATAGCATAATTTTTTATTTCTACAAATTAGTTGAATTTTGTACCAGTGGATCACATTGGCCATAGTATAAATGATTATGGATCATTCATATATTCTTATTTTTCAACATATCTTTCATTATTTATATAATACTCCACTCTTTTCAAAAAAATTTATTTCTTCTTTCGTAGATTTCTATTCTTTTTTTATCTAGAAACCTTTTTCAACAACTTTCTTTTCTTAAGCATTGTCTATTACCCTATTATCTAGTAGTAAATTTATCTTTTACTATCCCACACCCCACTTCCTCATCCTTACATCATTTCTCTCATTCTCCCTCTTCTTTCTCCTCCCATAGTTGTTACCAACTCCAATACCACTTGTTTTAACAACTATCAAGGCCGTATTATCAATGTATACAATGGAATTTCACAACACTCATACACATGGATTCAATAACTCTTCATTCACACTATTATTATGATGAAAATTCCATTTCAAAGCTTCCTTGCACAAAATTCACACTAGTAACCTTTCTCCTCCTCTACTTTATGGATCATATTACCACATTATTATTCCTTATAAATCTATCCCTACTATAAATTCTAAGCTACTAAGGCGAAGGACATGACAATCTCACAACTAGCTCTAAGGCAATTGCATCATTATATTCAATGGGATCTCCCTTTCATAGTATGTTAGGAAAATAAGAGTTAGTTTAAGTAATGTATAGCCTTCCATATTTCATCAAAGGATAATTTAGATTTTGTAAATTCCTTATTCTAATCTACATAATAACCCCAACTAAACTAGTACAAGGTATTCACTGTTTCACCAACAATAGTTTATTTTCCCAACCCATACATTACATTATGTTGAAGTATAAAATGAGATACTCCATCTAGAACCTACCTTCCTAAAAGAAACTCTCCATCATGTTGTAGTTTTCATTAAAATAGTAGATTCATCTTAACCCCATATCTATCATGGACCCAAACGGAAAGAACTCATCAAGGTACAAAATCCTCAGGTGGAGATATGATTTGCATTCCTAGGTATAAAGAAACTATGCCATAGAGTGAGCTTCCAAGATATTTCACGAGTTGAATCTGCAACAATCTGCCTGCCAAGATCCCAATATGTAACAATCACTGTGTAAAAGTGTGGAAAAACAGAAACAAGAGCCGATCAAGGCTGATATGGGTTGTCTGATCCGTGGAGGGATGAGCCAGTCTCATTTTTCCTGTGAATCATTTCCTTGAGTGGATTATCTATGAGCTCGAGTGATACAAATATTAATTCTTTGCATTACAATGTAGCACTCCCTCTAGGAAAGTGTGTGATGCGCTGACAAAGGGAAAACTTATGTTTCAAAATTTCTTGCTTTGCAATGCCACCTAAGAGAATCAGGAGATGTGTTTACTAAGTAAGGTTATTTTTATTTTGTTTTACAATATCTTTGTGAGAACGAGCCCACCTTTTATGAAAAAAATGGGATTCTTTTTTTTAGCTATGCTAGTAAAAGACAAAAGAAGGGGAGTTTGTTGATTTTGGGCCCAATTGGAGTGTTAAATATAAAGGATATTTTTTTTAAGATGGTCAATCCTCTTGCTGAAAATGATTAAAATGAATCTAACAAACTGTATGGCACCAACTATGTTAATTTGAAATTCAAGATGTAAACACTGCTAGAAAACTATGGTGTTTGGACCTTCACAAAGGGAGAAGAAGAAAAACCTGTTGTAGGCTCAACAGTTGCATCGATTCAAGACTAGGAGAAGTGGGAGAAAAAATAAAAGGTATTATTAATAATGTTTATTAAAGAAAATATAATTCCTTATATTCGTGATTGGCAGACCTCTAATGCAACCTATAATACATTGAAGGAGCTGTATGAAACTAAAAATACAAATTGAGTCCTCTTTATGAAGAGTAAGCTCTTGTATATTAAAATGGAAGAGAATGAATATGTTAGTGCCTTTATTTCCATAATTAAATATTTTAAAGATAAGTTTGGAGACATAGGATAATCGATACCTAGTACTGATCTTGTGACAATCGCACTAAATAGAATATCAGAGGAATATCAGATGTTTATTACAGGTCTTGTAGCAAGGGGGAAAAAGACAAATTTTAAGGAACTGATAGGTATATTGTTGTTATAAGAAGAGAGGAGAAAGAATTTGAAGCCTCAGAATCCATACCTAGTACTTATGGTGAAGAATAATTTCTTCAGAAAGAAACAAGGAGGAGGAAGTAAAGGTGGAGGTTCATTTAAGAAAGGGCCATTTCCAAAAGAAAATCAAGGATGTCATTTGTTAAAAATGACTCTGGAATGAAATTTTTTTACTATGGTAGAGGTGGGAATCTTTCTAGAGACTGTTATAAGAATAAAAATGATGATGCTAGGCATAACAATCACAAAAATCATTCAAGACATTTTGCAGGAGAAGTCCTGAATTTTGATCTCAAAAACCTTAAGTTGTTTATGTATAATGTTACATTATCTACTGAAATGGATGATGTTAATGCTTGATTTGTGGACTCTTTAGCTTTAATTCACATGACATGTAATAAGGATTGGTATAAAAACTTCAAGGAATTAAGCAATGGTGGAAACATCTATCTTGGAGATGATCGAGCACATTAGATCAAGGGATATGATGATATTCATACAACTTTACAAAATAGAAGTGTTAGGCACATTCATAATGTTATGTATGTATCCAGGATCAAGAATAATCTGATTTTTGTGTCCACAATTACAGTTCAGAATTTGAAGGTTGAATTCTTAAAAACACATTTCATAGTGAAAGATTTGTTGGATCAATGTAAACCTATTGCTTCAAGAGTCAAATTTGGAGGATGTATAGAATTGACTTCACCTATAAGATTCATCAAGCGTTGACTTCTACATATTTGTCAATAGAAATCATTTAGCACTAGAGGTATGGCTATATAAATTAACATGATTTGTTATTATTGCAGAAACAAAGAATGGTTGAAGGAGTCCCTATGTTAAAGAATGAGTAAGTTTCTTCTGAAGGTTGTGGAATTGGAAAAAATCATAGAGATGAGTTCCCCTCTGATTTTGATAAGATACGAGGATATGTATTAGAACTTGTGCATTTCGATGTTTGTGGACCAATGTAGGCCAGATCCCTAGGAGGTGCTTATTATTTTCTGTTTTTTATTGATGATTGCATAAGGTACACTTGGGTGCACTTCCTTCGGAAAAAGAGTGATGTCTTTGAGTATTTCAAATAATTCAAAAACATGGAAGAGAAGAAAATAGGGAAGTTCATAAATATCCTTCGTTCGGATCAAGGGGGAGAATACAAATTGGGAACTTCATCAAGTGCTTCAAGGATCATGGAATAGTGTAGCAATTTAAAGTACCCTACATGCCACAACAAAACAATGTTGTGGAAAGGAAAATTAAAATTGGTGGAGTGTACAAAAAGTATGATCAAAGGAAAGAACCTCTCAAATGGTTTTTGTGAAGAATCCATTAGTGCTATTTTTCATGTAAAGAATAGAAGTCTAATAAGGTATCTTGATCTCAAGACCCCATTCGAAGCCTTGTATGGTTTTAAAGTAGTAGAAGGAGAACAAAAATAAACTTGATGTTAAAGCTATTATTGTGCATGAAATCCTTTATACTGGTAGAAGATCCATCTACTCCTATGGGAGGATCTAGCAACAAACTAGACAAATATGTGCAAACTTTCCTAGTTTATATCAGAAAATACAGAGGAGGATAGATGACCTACCTCATTTTGATGCTAAAATCCGTTGATGTCGTTCTCGATCTTCTCACTTCCAAGTTCAATCGTCTCTATGCCATTGTGGATGAATACTTGTGAGGAAGATCAAATAGAGATGCTAAAGGCATACATAACATAATTCATTCTAACATAAAATATGTGACAGATCAAGGAGTATTGCACTAAATGAGTAATGATTTACACACTTATGGAAAGAAAACACATAATGTATTATTAATATAAAGTAAGGGAAGCATAGAACCACTTAAGCCTTGATGTTGGAAGCCTTCTTTACGTGAGTTTCCAAGTCCTAGCCAAGACCTTCAAGAACTCCTTTCTCCTTAGCAAAATGGGTAGCATTTAGGCATAGGTTCAGCATAGGAAGGGAACCAATCAATATCCAACCAGCAGTTAACCAATAGTAGATGGTACAGGTTTGATTTATAGGGAATGAGAGGGATTTGAGGATCCATAAAAGGAGGGAGAGGTTCCACATTTTAATGTGAAGATCCATCAAAGTAGGATCAAGAGCCAAAACTGGGAGGTATCACTTTAATCCTCATTCAACTACAATGAGCGCGTCATTCTCGAGGCTTCTAGTAGGAGAAGTTTCTCCTCCATTTTAGCAAAATATGCCCAAAGAGGGCTAGTGTGGATTTTCCTATGAAAAGGTGCATTACCAATGATAATCGCTAGCTAGACAAAAGGTTACCAGTAGAGGTTTGTCTGCTAAAAGTAGCGATGGGTTTACAAAACAAGGTTTTGGAAAAGTTCTTTAGAATTTCTTCAAGGAAAGTCTCCTTCTTCCTTTAAGGATGCTTCTGAACATGTTTCATGCTGAATACATCATTTTTTGACATCTTTCGTCACTTTGCAACACTTGCGACATTGACGACACAAAGTGTGACACTTAGGATATGAGACTGGGAGTGCAACAAAATTTTATATAACAAATGCCCCCTAAAAAATCAAGTCAGAGTGGGAAGTGATGGTTGAAATTCTTTACAAATCAACACAAGGACATTGGAGAAGTACCATTAGGAGACATGTAGATCAAACATAATACAATATATCTCACATCTCTGATGTAAGTATTCTCAAAGTGTAAGCATCTAACAATACATAGATCCACGAAATGAACACAACCATCGAACTAGAAAGGATCATGTGCATAGATCCACGACATGGACACAGCCATATGAATAGAAGTGATCATGTGTATAAATCCATAGCATGGGTGCGACCATCTGAATAGAAGGGATCATGTGTACAATCATGAATACTTAATAGCTACATGCAGCCTGGATTTATGAGATGAAAGCTAGGGTCTTCATATCCATCCCGATCCAGCCAAAGTACGAATCTAACCATGTGAATAAATGGGTTGAAGTCGAACATGGTAGAAACACCCTAATTTCCATTCAATGATGTAAATTGTTAATAAGCACAAGAGAAACCACCAATGATGACAATGGATCTCAAGGTACAACAACACAATCTATGAGTGTGAATAATGAAGATGAAGTCGAAATCTCATCGTGTTAGGTCCCTATACTACTAGTGTAACCCCTTATTTTTATTAGTACAACCCCCTTATTGTATTTTTGTGCCCATGTGGTCCCCATATGGTTATTATTGTGCCCCATAGAAGGCCACTATTGTTATTATTGTGCCCTTACATTATTATTTTTATGTCAGCTCTGATTATATTATGACCCCTTAGACTCCTATATATAGAAAGGCGGTCTTGTCATTTGTATCATCTAAGAATTGTTCATTTGTGTATTGTAAAGGAGGTTTCCCCCTTGAAGAGGCTTATTTCTAAGGCATTCATCTATCTTTTCTATCTTTTTGTTAGTTGGTTTCATAACATTTGGTATCAGAGCTTTGGATTCTAGGGTTTCGCTAGTCCAAACAGTTCATCATGGGATTTGTGCTATACCATTTTTTTGCAAAGTTTCAGAACCTATAAAAAACCACATTTGAGAGGAAATCGCGCTGAACCCCGAGTCTGAATTTCAGAGCTTGTCTCACTAAATTTTCAGATATATGATCTGAGGAAGTTAGGGTTTTTGCAGACTCTTGAATTACATTCCAAATAGGTGACCTGGGGCAAATCGCCATATCGGTCTCTTTGAGCATCAAATTGAACATTTGTAAGAAGTTATAGAAAGAGGAAAGACTACAATTTTTTCTGTATATTTTTCAGATCCGAAGGATGAAATAGTGACACATGGCACTTCATACATGTTCGCTCTTCTGAAGAGGTATATAATCATGTCATATTGGGAGATTGTGCATAACTCTTTCTTGGAGAATCGAATTTTGATTAGACTGGTGCAATTTTAAAGAGCACATAGAGGGCTACTGCAGGTCACAATTTCAAAACTGGGAGATTTGAAATTGCAGAGTTACAATAGTTTCAAGATCAAGCCCCTAAAATCAACAAAAGGCGATATGAGGAAGTTCGATGGAAAGGATCTGGTAAATTGGATATGCAAATGGAGAAATTTTTTATATACATGAAGTGCAACTGTTACAAAAGGTACGTATTGCATATTCATATTTAGAACCGGATCAATTTTTATGGTATAAAGGGCTTTGTTCTTGTAAATCACTTGTTACGTGGTCAATTTTCATGAAGGAAATGATATCACATTATGAGGATACAAATAGAAACACCTTCTTTAGCCAATTGATATATCTCAAACAAAAGTCTTCAATGGAAGAGCACATTGAGGACTTTGAAAAATTGAATATAAGGGAAAATGATATTCCAAAGAAGCGGAGGATTGATGCCTCCATAGGGACTTTAAAGGATAGCATTGAAGATGAGGTTTGTCTTTGGGAACCTAATTCATTGAAGAATGCATTCAGGTTGGAAAGAAAAGTGGAAAGAAAAATTATGGCAACAAGGAAGTCTACCCCTCACAACTATAAAGATGGAAATGTCGTTTCTCCTATCCTTCCACAACCTACAAGGTTGACACCACAACAATTGGAAGAAAAAAGAGCAAAAGGGATTTGCTACAATGGTGATAACAAATACATTAAAGGTCATAAGTGTGCTGAGAAGAAATTATTTTACATTGAGTGTGAAGAGGAGGAATAAAAGGATCAAGAAACATTAAAAGAAGAGGATATACACCAGGAACCAACCCCAGAGAAAGAAGAAATGAATCCGACCATATCTTGTAAAGCATTGACAAGAATTACCACTTCTCAAACTCTCAAGAGAGAAGGACATATCAAGAAGAAAAATATTCAAGAAGTGAAATATGACATCGAGCATCAAGAAATGAATCACACCATACCTTGTAAAGAATTGGCAAGAATTACCACTCCTCAAACTATCAAGATAGAAGGACATATCAAGAAGTAAAAGGTTCAAGAAGTGAAAGATCACATCGAGAAAGAAGAAATGAATCTGACCATATCTTGTATTGCATTTGCCGGAATTACCACTCCTCAAACCATGAAGATAGAAGGACATATCAAGAAGAAAAATTTTCAAGAAGTGAAAGATCACATTGAGCATCAAGAAATGAATCCGACCATATCTTGTAATGCATTGGAAGAAATTACCACTCCTCAAACTCTCAAGATAGAAGGACATATCAAGAAGAAAATATTCAAGCAGTGAAAGATCACATCGAGCATCAACAACAAGTTCTCCAACTTTTAAAGGATAACGCCACTTTTTCGTAGAATCAAATGAAGCAACAGGAAGATTAACATCGAAATGAAAGAAATTTTGATGGAGGCGATTCGGTATTTATGCGGTTACATCTCTAGAAAGCTATTTATGAGAAGGAAATGTTGGGAATACTAAATGCACTTAAGAAATGGCAAAGTCATCTAATGGGAAGATACTTCATGGTAAAAATGGATCATGATAGCCTTAAATACTTTTTAGAACAAATATTATCTTTACAGGAATAAAGAAAATGGGTCACAAATATGTTGGGTTGTGACTTTGAAATCATATACAAAAAGGGAAGCAAAATATTGTTGCAGATGCGCTCTCAAGAAAGGATGAGGATGTAGAAGCATTGTTTTGTGCTATTTCTATTATCTAACTAGATTGGATAAACAAAGAAAGAGATGAATGGAAGAAGGACAAAGAAGTGTGGCCACTCATTCAAAAGTTGCAGAAAATCCTAGTTCAAACAATATTGCCAGAATTTGACAAGGAAGGAAAAATCATATTGGAACCTGGAGCAGTCACAGCAACAAGAACTTGATAGCTACGGAATCGATCAATTTCAGAGTATATCATCAACTAGAAGAACTTACCCGCTGAAGATTCCACATGGGAGGACAGTAATTTTACATAGAAGCATCAAGAACTACTCAAGCGTTGAGGACAACAATTTTTGAAGGAGAGGGGTGTGTTAGGTCCCTATACTACTAGTGTAACCCCTTATTGTTGTTACTACAACCCCCTTATTGTATTTTTGTGCCCATGTAGTCCCCATATGGTTATTATTGTGCCCTTACATTATTATTGTTATGTCACCTCTAATTATATTATGACCCCTTAGACTCCTATATATAGAAAGGAGGTCTTGTCATTTGTATCATCTAAGAATTGTTCATTTGTGTATTGTAAAGGAGGCTTCCCCCTCGAAGAGGCTTATTTCTAAGGAATTGATCTATATTTTCTATCTTTTTGTGAGTTAGTTTCATTACACGCCAAATCATTCGATTGAAGGCCAGTTGTGTGAACCTATCATTGAATGTGAAGAACCAGCCATTGAGGCATTCAAGCTCCAAAGTGAGTTTCTATATCATTTTCCTGGAAAATGAGCTAGAGTCGATAGGAAGTGATCCGTCGAAGGAGGGCCATAATGTTTCCCACATCATTGTCATGAAACATAAGATTTTTCAAAGTTGGTAAGAGTGATTTAGGATTGCTGCAGAATAGTCAAATAGGGTATAAGTGGTTTGAATTACACATGGGACTTCTCTTGAACATATTAGTGACAAGACTCCAGAATTTGGCAACATTTGACTCAACATAGGATTAGCGGTCGTGATGATAATATGCTATAATTAGATGAGAGGTAAATGAATCTCCCAAACCCAATAAGACAAGTGATGAAGTGAGGGTAACCCAAACCCGACACAAGATACATATAAGTGTCATCTTCAAGAGAGATATGTTGCCTTTATACAAAATACAGGATATATGTTTACTTCCATTTCCCTCCACTATGTCTAGCAAGTACCTCTTTATTTTTAATCCCAAGCTTGAAGAGGATATCATATTCTTGTCATATAAGTTCATCCTTCAGATGAATCCATCCTAGTATTTTTAATGAAGCCTAGGAATGAGTAGCTTGGTCTCGTCATGGTGACAAGTCCTTCACCACTTCAGTTTTACAAGTTTGACGACAGGGTAACTCGACATCTTTTTCATGTTTATATAGTTTTAAAAAGAGAAGAAAAGAAAAATCAAGAGGTTCCTATTCATAGATAGTCTCTCGAATATGAAGAGGTAGAAAACAATATTCAAGAGAACCTCTTAGCCATGTGTGACCAAGGTATTCCTTTTTCGTACTTTAACATATATAATTCTAGAAAAAGGGTTAAACTAATACTGAGTAGATGTATTTTCATTTACTTTTACAAGTTCGAAAATACAAGTGCTAGAAAATATTTTCATATTTTTGGAGTTTGAAAAGAGATGAAATAGGACTCCACCTAGAGGAACGAGTGGTATAAAAGGATAGCAACTAGTTCCGATGATGATGGAACTACTGAAAACATGTAAAGTTCAAGAGGTTGGCTAATAAGACCACTCATTGTAGTTGTTCCCCAAGCAAGGGTAAAACAACCCAGTGAAAGCATATGATTGGCCAAAGAGATGGTGATGATGGAATGAAAAAACTAAAGCTCAAAACGAGGCTGATAAAAATGGCAATCATGAGAACAAAAGTGGGGATGGTTTCATTTTTACACAAGATTGAAACATGGGAAACTATGCTCGAAAATACTTGAAGATGGTTTCATTTTTTCACAAGCTTGAAACATGAGAAAAAACTATGCTTGGATTTGGTTTCATTTTTACATAAGCTTGAAATAGAGACAAAAATAGGCTTGGATTTGGTTTCATTTTTACAAAAGCTTGAAATGGAAACAAACTATGCTTGAGATTGGATTCATTTTTACACAAGCTTGAAACAAAGAAAAACTATGCTTTATATAAGTTTGGATGCCCCCAGAATAATGATTCAACTCAAGGTACATGCCCCCCAAGATTCATTTCATGCACCTAAGTGGATGACTAGTTACTAACAGGTGAATGGAATGAAGGTTCATTTATGAGATCAAGTGAAGGATTTGATTGGGAATTTACGAGATCTAATCAAATATTTGAATTGGAAGGTGATTTTCTTCATTTTTTAATGACCTTTGACACATGTAAAGAAACTCTGCTCCAAGGAGCTTGACAAAAGACAAGGAACTCTACTCATGGGGACCTATTTCATTTTTTAATGAGTTTGACATAGTAAAAGAACTATCCTCATGACACCTTGATTACGACCTATAAGAGGTCATAGCTTCCAAGAGGTTCTCATCAGATGGGAGAACAATGCTCTCGAAGGGATAAATTACAAGTGATCTAATTGAAATATGAGGTTCCAATGCCCCTAGTACATGATGCACTATATCACTGACTAGATCATCAGTATACATGGGCATGGAACAAGTGGCCACATAATTAACCCCTAGTGGGGGTGATACCACTTGCATACAAGGACAATTTATGGAAGATGGTTGATCGGGAATCAAATTAGGGCCAACAAATGAAAGTTGATCAATAGCCACAATTATTCCTTAATTCAAGAAACAAATGACATGAAAGAGAGAAGAGACAAGAGCTCCCATCATATAAACATAGTGACAACCAAGGAGTAAATTAAAATCCAAAGGGCCTTATACAACCACAACATCGAGATAGATGACTTTTCCTCCCAAAGTAATATGCAACTTCGGAAGGACCCCTAAGGGTTGACTTGTTCCTCTGTTAAAAGCTAACAAATTATAGATAATGGGCAAAAGGTGCAGAGAACCTAAAGCTTAGAAAGTAGTTGAGGACAAAATACTAACAAATTTTCCTTCATCTATGATTGTGCCCTATATGGGTATATTATAACCCTATACCATGACATGAAGGGGCACATAGGAAGGAAGACGATATCCTGCCAGTCGAATCCAATCAAAGAAAGTGACTAAACTACTTGGCCAGGGTGCCATCAAAATGGGAGGACATCCCTCTTGTGTTATGGGAATAGGAGGACCCCTCACCCCTTTACTGCGGGAATAATAGGATTGCCCCCTTATATCGTGGGAATAGGAGGATTTCCCCCTAATTATTTGGAATCTGAAGAAACAAGAAGAACTTGAGCGGTACAAACTTCACTCACTAAAAGATAGATACAATCAAATGAAAGTGGAATTGGATGAACCATTTTTCAACCAATGGTTGGACAAAAATGGACTCATGGGATTCACTTTCAGAGATAGTGGGATTGACCAGAGATGAGTTCTCATCTATCACTTGATCCACTAGTGGAGGATCAAGGGAAAGCTTCCAATAACCAGTCAGAAGATGAGGCTGAGAAGTGATAAGGTTATCCAACATGTTAGAGGCTTCATCCATATAAGGACAAAGGTGAATAGTATGATGCCCTTGACATAATCTACAAGGAAATTTGACTTTTCTCTTTCTCCCATGGGCTTTATTGTCACTATTTGAAGGTTTATCACTAGTGTGATCCCTAGAGGCTGATGACAAATGTCAATGTGAACCAGTGGAGCACACTTCTAATATCTTGGGAATACCAGGACATTCTTGAATAAAGTGGTCAGCCTTACAAAGATTGCAAGAGAATTTCACTTTACAGGGTTGATTGGAAGATTTTCCAACATTAGTTGCATTTGTAATAATGGTCGCTTGGTTGTCCTTTTCCTTATTTTTCTTCTTCTTAATCTTCCATTTTTTTTATTCTTCTCCAACTTATTACTAGCTTGCATGCTTTTTTAGGCAGATAAATCCCTCTTGGGGACAAGAGTGATCTCCCTAGATCATAAATGGAAACTAGAAACAAAGAGACAATCAAGCTAATTCCTTCCTTGAGTCTATATTTCCTTGAAACATAAGCTAATAATGTGAGAAATGGAAATTGATACCTTATTACAACATGCTTGATGAAGATCCCTTTGTGTGCTTCAGTGGAACTCCTTCATGCTTGAATCTAGACTTAAACACATGGAAATAACAAAGGATCAAAGGCATATGTAGCATAAATGATTCAATAATTTAAGCTAGTGATCGAGGGGACTAGTAACAAACACCATTCCAATGGGAAAATACAAATAACATCATTCCCATAGGAAAATATAAATAACATAAACCATCCATGAAATTGATCAATTAATCCATTAAAAAATGAAGTGGGAAGAAATGCTTGTTTGTATTAATTTCATTAACGTAAAGGAGCTACAAAACTTGTGCCATGATTTTGTGAAGTTCCTCCCACTGAACACAATCCTCTCCAAGAATGATAAGATCTCCAACCTGGTTACTCCATCATAAACTTACTCCCAACAGCCTCCCTCAATTACCCCACCTATGGATTGATTAATAGGCCAAAAGGAAGTAGTTTGAGATCCTTCGTCCAAGGATGAGATCCACTAAAAGAGGGATGGGGGCTCCTTGAAAAATGGGAATTAGTTCCATAAAAAATGAGATTAGGCTTGAATAAACATGAGTTTGAGGCTTTCTGTTGGGAATTATTTGCCCAACAATTCTTCTAGATCTCATTTTTTCTTTTTACTTTTTATTGATTGACAAGTGTAGATTTTGTTCAAAAAGAGAGCACATATCTACACAGTTTTATAGTGGAAGAAATTGCACATGTACGATTTTAGTTTAGAAAAATTGCACAAATGCTCAAAAGCAGGGTTTTGTACCAAGAGATCCAGAAATTCCACTTTATTCAAGGTATATAAGTTGTTGACTTGTAAGGGAGTGCTTCATGACACTTGGATGGATGGTGAGAAATCCAATTTTGATGATTATTTTTCATGGTGACAAAATGAAGTGTAACAGATTGCCCCCTAAAGTGAAAAGTCAAAAGGATTTGAGGACTGAAGTACTTTATCATATCAAGGATTGGATCAGAGATCATGGTTGGAAACCTGCAAAAATCAATCAAGGATTACAATGAAATATAATAATCATCACTGAGGTAAGCATTCCCATACTCATAACATAAAACTCTTTGTATAGTCATGAATACAAAACTTCTCGCAACCTGGATGGATGAAATTAGATCCAGGGTCTTGATCTCCATATCTCAATCCATAGTATGAATCTATACATGTGAGTGATCCGTCATAGGAGGGCCTATGACACCAAACTCATGTCAAGTTTTGAAGAACAGTTTGCAAGGACTGACTCAATGATGGCCGACGCGATTTAAGGCTATAAATTGCAAGGTAATTTGAACTGAGGTTTGAACTTATCTTGAACATATTGGCGACATGAAAAAATGACTTGGCGGCATTTGACTTAATGATAATATCCAAAACCATGAAGACTTTCAAAGAGGTTTGATTAATTATAAGAAAATGGATTTCCCAACCTCGACATGAATGTGACAGAGTATCATGTTCAAGAGCAACATATTTCCTAAAATACAAGAAATGAACTTTTCTTCTCAATTTCCCCCCACCATTACTGGCAAGTATCTCTTTATTTTTTACAAGCTTGAGGAGGATAACATATGCTTGTCATGTAAGCTCATCCTTCGGATGATTCCATCCTAGTATTTTTAATGAACCCTAAGAAGGAATGGTTTGGTCTTGTTATGCTTAATGAGTCCTATACCATTTATTTTTTACGAGTCCAGTAAAGGGGTAACTCGGTGTTTCTTTCTTTTAAGAGATTGAAAAAGGAACAAAAAGGAAACTCATTTAGTTCTTTTACCGTAAAATTCAATAAGCTCGTAGAAAGTAAAGCTCGGTGTTTTTAAGTTTTAGAGAGTGGGAATAAAAACATAAGTAGACTTCATCAGGTTTTTTTTCGTAAGTTTTAGTCCCTCAGGTCTGAAAAAGGTTAAACAATACAAGAGAGAACTCTATTGACCATGTTTGATCAACTTATACCTTTTTCGCAAACGGTCCTAACTCAATCTGTAAAAGCGGTAAACTTATATTGAGTGAACAGTTGTTAATTTACTTTTATGAGTTTGAATAGGCAAGTACTCAACAATCTTTTCATTTTGAAAGAGACTGAAAAAGGCTTAAAATAGGACTCCATGTATTCATTTTTTCATAAGTTTTAACGAGTTTGAAAAAGTGATAAAAATATACTCATCTTATCAATTTTCAATTTAATTAATGAGTTGGAAAAGACATAAAGAACTCGACATTTTCATATATGTTTTACGAGCATGAAAAGATAGCAAAAGGAGCTCGGGATTTTCATGAATTTAACGAATCTTGAAAATAATAACCAAAATGGACTTGAGATAGGTTTCATTTTTACACAAGCTTGAAGCATAGGAAAATTTTGCTTGAGGGTGGTTTCATTTTTACCCAAGCTTGAAAGAGAGAAAATTTTCCTAGAGACAAGTTTTCATGCCCCTAGAATAATTACTGCAAGGGCACATGCACCACAAAATTCATTTCATTCACCTGAGTGGACTACAAATTAGTAATAGGTGGATGAAATGAAGATTGTTTACAAGATCAGAAAGACTCGACTTAACATTTATGAGAGCTAGTTAAAGACTCAACTAAAATACGAGAGGATTTGTTTCATTTTTTAATGAGCTTGACGTAGGAAAGGAAATATGCTCAAGAGAGTTTGTTTCATTTTTTAATGAGGTTGATAGAGTAAAATAACTATCCTCAAATGACCTGTTTTATTTTTTAATGAGGTTGACACACTAAAAGAATTTTCCTCAAGAGACCTGTTTCATTTTTTAACGAGGTTGACATAGGAAAAGAACTATCCTCATGGGATCTGTTTCATTTTTTAACGAGGTTGACACAGTAAAAGAACTATCCTCATAAGAGTTGTTTCATTTTTTAACAAGGTTGGCACAGTAAAATAACTATCCTCATGCACTTGTTTCAATTTTTAACAAGTTTTACATAGTAAAAGAACCATCCTCATAAAGTGTTGTTTCATGGCTTTCATATGGAAGAAACACATGACTAGGGACACCCCTTGATCATAACATCCAAAAGGTATTCATCAGATGGAAGAGAAATTATTTGGAAGGAACACATGTCAATAGGGAGAAGAAAATGATATTCAAATGCCCCTGTTGAAGTTTTGACCACGTTAGTTAACGGATCTAAGTCAAAATAAGTTCAGTAGACATTGGGAGGATCACTTGCATTAGTAACTGAAAAAATTGGATTGGTTTCCACATAATTAACCCATGACGAGGTATGTACCACTTCCATATAAGGAACATTCAGGGGTGTCAAATCACTGGTAGTCGAAGCAAGATCAACATATGAAAGCTGATCAACCGTTACAATGTTCCCATTGTGAGGGAAGGAAATCACACGAAAGGGTGTCGATACAACAACTTTCATGGCATATACATAGTCTTGCCCAAGGAGAAAATTGAAATATAAGGGACCTTGGACTACCATAAGATCAATATAGACATTTTTACCTTCTAAGGTAATAGGTAAATTAGGAAGGAACCTTAAAGGTTCACTAACAGTTATATTAAAAGTTAACAAATTTTGTGTAACAGACAGAAACTGAGGGGAACCCAAAGCTTGCCAAGCAGTTGAGGATAAAATCCTAATAGAAGCACCTTCACCTACATTTGTGCATCGCACATCCTTACCATAAGCCTTCACAATGATTTGGAAAGGGGTGGAATAAGCAAGATGAGGTTCTGTCAGTCTACTCCAATCAAAAGAAATAGACTCATTACTTGGATAGGGTTCAAAAGCAATAGGTGAAATGCCCCCATGTGTAGAAGAATCTGAGCTAACATGAATAACATGAGTGATATGAAGTTCGCTCTCTAAAGGGAAAGTGGGATCGATCGAAGATGGAATCGATTTGACCACTTGATCAACAAATAGTCCATCAACCTGAGTGACACATGTTGGACCCTCCATTGGAAGAGTGAGATTGACTGTACTTGGATTTAGATCAATCAATTCATCAACTGACGGTAGATGGGGAGAAAATTTACAGTAATCATTTGGAAGTTTTTGCTATGAAACAATAATTTTTTCCAACAATTTTGAGGCTTCATCCATGTGAGGCTAAAGGTGAATATGATGAGTCCCTTTGCATAACCTACAAGGAAACCTGAACTTAATTTTTTTTCCTCAAAATTTGAGAATCATGGGTCGATGGATCAATAATAAGTTGATGAGAATTATTTGACCATACTTCCAAAACCTTAGGAATATCAAGACAATTGATAAGGAAGTGGTCACCCTTACAAAGCTTGTAAGGGTATTTTGGATTATGATGCATTGTAGAAGTTCCCTCAACATTACCAACACTTACGGCCATGGTTGGTTGGTTGACTACTTTCTTATCTTGCTTCTTCTTCTTCTTCCCTTTCTTCTTCTTCTTAGTCACCTGGTTACTAGCATCAAGGCTTTTACTAAGCGAAGAAGAAGAAAGGGAGGAGGACATGTTGGATGAAGAAGGTAAAGGGTCAATAGTAGGTTGGTGATGTTGAGATGAAGAACTCGGTTGAGGTGAAAATCTCAGTTGAGCTGGTACAGTTGGAGTATTTGGAATTAAAGAAGTTGAAAACAACCATATAGGTAAATCTATCGTGACTCCAGGAAGTGACAATGTAGCCATATAAGGAGGATTGACATTTCCAAGATTAGGGAAAGGACTAGGATTCTAATTATTGGGGTTTCCTTGGTCGCTAACTTCTGGATGGGTAGCCATTAGATTCAATCCAAATAATTTTTTATTATTAAAATTGAATAATATTCACAATCCACACATAAGGTCTTGTGAAAAATAAAAACAAGCAAGGTAACACACGGAAAAAAATCTAGGGATTCAAACCATACAAACTAACTTCTCATGAAGATATATAATTACTAGTTGGTAATGAAGTCCAACTACGTAGTGATCAAAGTGAAAATTTTAATAAATATGAAAATTTGGAACCAGTTTCCCTGACAACCTGCTTAATGAAACAGTTTGGTGCAAGTAACTTTGCTATAAACCATCTCGGGCAAAGATTACCCTCCAAAAAGTCCAAATGAGTCTAGTCAACATTTGTTCCAGGTACAATAGGACCTTCCCTCTGTCATCACATTAGCTAAATCCCTAGGATTATAGTCACTAAGTTTACCAACTACAACAATTTTACCTGGGGGGACAATCGTAGATCGGGTGTACACACAAGGGTAGAGTAACAAGACCAATCCCCTTGAAGGCTCCTCCACATGATCAATTGGAGGTTTACTTTCAAGTGACCCCAAGTACCTTTCGGTACCATTATGATACATGCAAATTTATTTACCATAGCCAATGAAGTGGGTATGATCACTTCACCAGATCTGTCATGATCTCATGCTTAAGTCATGTATAAGAAAAGCTTTCGAGAGAAAAACTGAAATAATTGAGTTTCTCTCCCTAAATCAAGATTCTATTTTTTTTTTCTATAGCTTTGGAAAGTTTACTTCCTTCGCTATTCCAAAGCCCTACAACCTAATCTACTGTAGGTGGAAAGAGCCCTAAAAATAAAAAAAATTCTAGATGAATTTTATTAATGTTATATTATTAAACTGTTATTTACTCAAAGGGTAAATGGACGTGAAACTGATGGTATTATGACTTGACTCAAAACTCTAATGCATCAAATGTGAAATTCGTAATGTTTTCATTTTGATGAATTCTAGCTAGAGTAAGTAAAGAGCTTATTCTTTAAAATATTAACTCCAAAATTGACCACTTCTAATTTTTCAGTGCAATTGAAAGTTGTAAGTTGCAAACCACACAATGTAATCTATGGAGAATTTGCGTGAAAGCTATGCAACTATAATCTATGGACAATTTTCCTGAAAACTATGCAAATATAATCTATGCACAATTTTGTTCATGAAATGAGAATTCTAACCATGCAAATGTAATCTATGAAAGAGAATTCTTCAAAACAAACACAAGATGATTCCAAAGCAGCAAAATAACAAGAAGACTATTTCCCTTCACTAATATAACTAGGCAACCAATCAAGTGTAAATAAAGGAAACCGGGTAAAAGTTCCAAAGATAAAAATAATGACACTCAAAGGCAGTTAACACTCAAACATAATTTAGTAACAAGAAAGCAAAAACATGAAAAAAATGTTAAGAAACTGAGACAAATATTTTAGCAATGACCAAAGGAATTCAAATTCAAAATTCCCAAAGAAATCCTTAAAATGGAAATTCTTGAATGAATGTTATGAAATCAATGCTTAAAGTGTAATTTTGATTAAACATCAGTACTGGAATAAAAATGACTCATGTTTTCAATGCAGCACAAGAAGCACATCTCATCAGAACACTAATTCTTGAGAAGCCCTACCTTTCAATCCTCGAGAACAGAAAAGTATCAAGGAAACTCCTTCATAACCCAATCAAACACATGAAGATTGACTAGAGTCATAGAAAAATGTAATGAAACCTTAAAAACAAAAAATTCAAACTTTAATGAGAGGAAAATTTATTTTTTCTAAAAATTCTCGAAGTATACGCGGGTAGACAATTTAGTATAGTGTGCATGGGCACTATTACTAAAGGTAATCTACGCAAATCTATGCTCTGTTTCTAAAAAATAACTACATAGGTCGAGAAACGTAAAGAAAAAATAAAAATGTATCTAAAAAAATCACAAAATACAAAAGATCATTAACTTGTCAAGACTCAAATAAAGCTATCAAAACAGGTTCGAGAATAAAAAACAAAGAGATAGAAGAGAACATGACATTCCCCAGTATGGTTTCGAATTTGTTAGGTGGATAAATCTCTGTTATGGACAAGTGTGATCTCCCTAGATCCTAAATGGAAAATAGAAACAAAAAGACAATCAAGCTAATTCCTTCCCTGAATCTATCTTTCCTTGAATCATAAGCTAACAAGGTGAGAAATGGAAATTCGTACCTTATTACGACATCCTTGATGAAGATCCCCTTTTGTGCTTTAGTGCAGCTCCTTGATGCTTGAATCTAGACCTGCACAGATGGAAACAACAAAGGATCAAAGGCATATGCAACATAAATGATTCAATAATTCAAACTAGTGATCAAGGACACTAGTAAAAAACATCATTCCAATGGGCAAATATAAATAACATCATTCCAATAGAAAAATATAAATAACATAAACCATCCATGAAATTGATCAATTAATCCATTAAACAATGAAGTGAGAAGAAATGCTTGTTTGTATTGATTTCATAAACATAAAGGAGCTACAAAACCTATGCCTTGATGTTGTGAAGCTCCTCCCATTAATCTCAATCCTCTCCAAGAATGATAAGCTCTCCAACCTAATTACTCCAACATAAAATTACTCTCAGTAGCCTCCCTCAATTCCCCCACCTATGGCTCGATTAATTGGCCAAAAGGAAGTAGTTTGAGATCCTTAGTTCAAGGGTCATATCCACTAAAACAGGGATGACAGCTCCTTGAAAAATGGGAATTAGTTCCATAAAAAATAAGGTTGGGCTCGAATAAACATGAGTTTGAGGCTCTCTATTGGGAATGATTCTTCCAACACTGCTTCTAGATCTCACTTTTGTTTTTTACTTTTTATTGATTGACCTGCACAGTTTTTGTTTAGAATTAGAGTGCATATTTGCACAATTTTACAGTGGAAGAAACTCCACATGTGTGGTTTTTTCTCATAAAAACTGTGTAGATGCTAAAAATTAGGGTTTTGTACCAAGAGATCCAGAAATTCCACTTTATTTAAGGTATATAAGTTGTTGACTTGCAAGGGAGTGCTTCCTGGGACTTGGATGGATGGCGAGAGTCCAATTTTGATGATTATTTGTCATGGTGGCAAAATGAAGTCTAACAAGCTTTGATCAGATGAAGAGGAAGAAGAGGAAGAAAATTGAATAGGTGAAGAAGCCAAAGAGTCAACTTTAGACTCAACTGGAGGTCGGTACTGTATAAGTGGAGGAGAGCCTAATTGAGGAGTAGTTTGAACATTCATAACCAAAGCGGTCAAAAATAACAAAACTAGAAAACCAATGGTAAACCCAAGAAGGGACAACATTTCCATATAGGGAGAACCAACATTTCCAAAAGAAGGAAAAGGAATAGGATTCTGATCAGAGGGGTTTCCCTGATTGATGAACTCAGGAACTGTTTCCATTAGTCGCAACCTAAGATGTACTAAGGAGTATTTTTGTAGGAGGGATGGTTTTTTGTGGTTAATTAATTGATTTTATAACTTAACAAAAATAAATTAGAAAAGGGTAACTAGGCATAAAGGTTTACCAAGAAACCGTGAACTACAATATACACCTTGGCAAACCAAGGACTTAATGTAAGACAACCAATCTCCTTGAATGTTTTGTTCGGTTTATCATGGTATATAAGTCGAAAAACTCGGTTACCTATAGATGGATAAAAACATATTGGGGACTCCTAAAATACACATGATGGTACATGGGAGTGCAATCCGCAGTAGTGTTGTCTAATGCATAACCGTTCAATGAGAGCATTCCCATATACTTACCATGCATGGAGCACCTCTGGTATACCCAAAAGTATTGGAGAATGATCATATACACTTCTGTACATGGAATGGGATTTCACCCCCGGGATGCAACGCTTGAAAATAATGAAAAATCCTACGTTTAACAATGCCAGAACACATCTATAGCCTAGACCTCTAAATTTTTTTGGTAATGGCAAATGCTTCTTAGGTTAATTGAGGTAAATTTTAAGTTGATCTTCAATTAAGTTTTGGGTTTAAGTCTCGAAGATCGATGTCACCTGAAGATACCTACGATGAAACTAATATGAAAAAACATTCTTTTTTTTTCATTTTGATGAAAGCTATCTAGTGTAGGGAAGAAGTGCAAAGATTGATGTGACAATCAAGTATGTAACAAAGAAAGATTACTAACTAGAATTTTTGCTTTCACTATTCCAATGCACCTACCAAAAGTAAAATGATATTTTTTTACTTTTCTTTTAATGAAAGAGAATGCAATTTTTAGCTTTTGACACTAAGCACTACAATCTATGCTCAATGATAATATCAAAAACAACCTTTTAATGCAATATGATCTATTGGAATTCGAAAAGTAAACTTTGAGATGAAAGCTAAGAAAATGCACATGTGATTTCTTTTATGGTTTCCAAAAGAACTAATAATGCTCTAATCAACAGCAAATCAATATTCCTTCCACACATACAAGTAGAAAAATTCAATTGACCCAATAATTAAAGACTCAACCAAAATTCACTTTCACTACTTCAAACAATGGTATGGGTTTCTGAAAACCAATAAGAAATCAACAAACATAATGTAAAATTCTATGCACACAGAGCAAGAGAACACTTTAGAGATCAATACACACTATACCTTTCTAATAAAAACCCTAAAAAATATCATTTTTTGGATCAACACTACATTTATGGTCAAAACCTATGGTGACAAGCTAACAAGGTATTCAATGCGATCGTAATGAGAAAAATTAGTGCTGACAACGTGACTGTTTCTGATGAAAAGTGCACTGAGTGAGAAATGCTTATGAAAATTAGGAGAAATCCAAAGAGAGATCTAGACTTGACAATCTAAAGAATGTACTACTCAGAATGTAGACCCAAAATGACCCTAAACTGTAGATCACAAAAGTTTGTCAAAGTAATAAAAAAAAACATAGAAAGGTGGTTTGAGGGGTTATAAGCTCCCCAGCGAAGTCGCCATTTTTTTCTGCAAGCAATCGTTTTTATGGATAGAGATCATCCCTCTAGTCCTATGGGAGGATATAGAAACAAACTAGATAAATATGTGCAAACTTTCCTAGTTTATATTAGAAAATACAAAGGAGGATAAATAACCTATGTCACTCTGTTGCTAAAATATGTTGATGTCATCCTCGATCTTCTTGCTTCCAAGTTTAATCCTGTCTACACCATTATGGATGAATACCTACAAGGAAGATCAAATAGAGATGACAAAGGCATACATAGAATAATTCATTCTAACATAAACTATGTGACAGATCAAGGAGTATCACACTAAATGAGTAATGATATACACACTTATGAAAACCAAACACATAATATATTATTAATAGAAAGTAATGGAAGCATACAACCACTTAAGCCTTGATGTTGGAAGCCTCCTTTAGGTGAGTTTCCAAGTCCTAGCCAAGACCTTTAAGCACTCTTTTTTCCTTAGCAAAATGGGCAACATTTAAGCATAGTTTTAGCATAGGAAGGCAAGCAAGCAATAACCAACCAGCAGCTAACTATAAGTAGATGGCTGGGATTTGATTTATAGGGTAGGATAGGGAGTTGAGAATCCATAAAAGGAGGGAGAGGTTCCATATTTCAAGGTAAATATCCATGAAATTAGGATCAAGAACTAGGAATGGGAGGTCTCCTCTAATCCTCATTCAATTGCAACCAACTTGCAATTCTCAAGCCTTCTAGTAGGAGAAGCTTGTCCCCCATTTTAGGAAAACTATTCAGAGAGGGCCAGTGTAGATTTTCATATCAAAAAGTTCACTATGAGTGCTAGTCACTAGTTAGACAAAAGGTTACCAGCATGGGTTTGTCTTCTAAAAGGAGTGTTGGGCTTGCAAAATAAGATTTTGGACAAGTTCATCAGAATTTCTTCAAGGAAAGTCTCCTTCTTGCTTCAGGGATGCTTCTGAACATGTTTCATGGTGAATACATTATTTTTGACAGCTTTCATCAATTTTCAACACTTGCGACATTGATGACACAAAGTGAAACACTTAGGATGTGAGATTGGGAGTGAAAAGAAATACCGTATAACAACCATTAAATTCATTTTTGTAGGATATTGTTCCAAATTTAAATCATATAAAATGTTTGATCCATATACTCAAAAAGTATTTGCGAGTAGAGATGTAATTTTCCATGAATAGGTGGATGAAGGAAATAAGGACAACAACTATGAAAGGTGGAATATACTTCGTGATGTTGCAGAAAATAAAGAAAAAGTAGAAGCAAAATACAGTTTGCAGTAAAAGCTTGAGGAAGAATCTAGTGATATGGACATTATCAGCAGTCAGATCCCACCCAGAGGTGGAGAAGTACCATTACAAAATGTAGAAAAAATAAGCAAAATTAACAAACATAAAAAAATATCAGATACATAGAAATGGCGGAAAAGGCCTTAGCCTTACAACATTCCTCACATTCTCATTCTCATTATTAAAATAATGTTTATGATACATATAAATACATGAGGAAGCTTGTCTCAAGATAGTGCATCTATCTTGAACAAACTTGGTTGAGAAAATATCTCAACAACACACTAATCTAGGAGAACTAGTTGGAGAGAATCTCTCATCCTACTTAAACTCCCTAGTATGAGGAACTAACTCCTAAATATCAAGATTTGATTTATTTAATTATAATTTTGGATCTATAATTGTTTTATTATGAGAGTGAGCCTAACTTCTCCCACCCAATTATAAATCCAAAATAAGAACAAGGAACCCTCTTCCAAGTTCTCAAGTTTATCCTCGAAAAACATTTGCGTAAAAAACCACCAAAGATGGATGCTGAAGAAATTGAAATATAAAGACACCAGGAGTCAGCTTCATGTCTAATTCATCTCTGAATGTTTCTTGACAACTCCATCACATGCCAAGTTGCAAAAGGATCCATCTTCCCTTTGCTTGAAATCAGCATCTTGTATCCACTGAAAAAATTTGATGAACACCCAATCACATATCTGTTTGTCCACTGACAAAAGTTGATGAACACGCATTGGCGAATCTGCTAATGATGATCACCCACTGGCTGATGATGTTGAAAAAAAACCCATTGTTGCTTTTGCTGTGTTTGAAAACTGCTCACTACTGACATTGTTGTCGATCACCCACTAACGAATTTGTTGATGCTCACTCACTGATGAAAATGCCCACTGGCTACTTTGCTGATGTTGTCGAGACTTTCAGTCTGACAACCACTTTCAATTTGTTGGGTCCCTATAATACTAATGATTACCCCATTACTAAGTTATACCTCTTATTAATATTGTTGTGCCCCTATTACCCCCATATTGTTATTACTGTGCCCCATAGAATCCCTCTATTGTTATTTTTGTGGCTTTATATTATTATTGTTAGGTCGGCTGGTTTATATTGTGACTCCTTAGACTCCTATATAT
>APFE030449415.1:0-10226 GCA_000404065.3 Pinus taeda | reverse complement strand
ATTGCACTCCCTCCAATTGCCACCAAAAACCCCAAAAAACTTTAAATCAACCCTCCTTATCAGTTTACTAGCCTAAAATCAGTGTTTCTAATTGGTCAACTCATCCTACTGAAAAATCCACCGAGTTTGACCCGAGAGAGCCTTCTCATACCTCGTAGGGCTAGCTACGAGGTGAAATGGTTTGATGTAGCTTTGAGGTTTGTCTATCTCAGCCTAGGTGAAATCTCAAATGCTAAAATAACGCAGAGTCAGACCCCAAGGACGATGAAGAAGAAGATACAGTGTTATCATCTGAAGAAACTGAAGAAGAGGTAACTGTAGAATGTCGTGGGATGTGGGACTTCATTTTACCCAATTCTGAAACAGAAAATGAACAACAAGCTTTCTTAGTAAGTACCAGGAGTAAAGGCACTCCAGAACCTATTCAAATAACTCAGAAGAAAAAGAACATAGGTACCACTACTAAAGAAAAACTCCCACAAAGAAGTCTACAGCCACACCTTCTCAAAATCAGCCATCAGCTTCAAATCCACCTTCAACATCTAAAACATTAGTAGTTACAGACTCTATGGATTACAATATTATTAAAGATATGAAGAAAACGAAGGCAAATATTAATATTTTTGAACTTAATAAACTCAAACATCAACAAAAATTGCTGCTTAAGGAGTTAGATGTGGTACCTTCTTCTCCTCTTCCAAACGTTGTATTGTCCAAAGCTGCTAATGAAACTGGTAAACCACCTCCCGGTAGAGTAGAAGCTAATGATGCTGTTCTAATTGGAGATATATCAAATTCCCACACTCCTCCTTTTCTCTTGACTTAAGAGATTTATAATAGAAATCTACACAATTGCTTGATAGACTCGAGAGCTTCTTCAAATATAATGCTAGCTTCAGTTTGTTCTAAACTGAATATTGAAGCCCACAAGTCTGCAATCCATATTGTCCAGTTGGATAGAACTAAAGTCCAGGTATTAGGAGAAATCAACTCAGTTACCATTAAGTTATCAGTTGATCCAAGAGTGGTACAGAGAATTGACATTTTAATTATTGATATTCTTGAGTTCTATGGTTGGTTTTAAGTAGAGACTACTCTGAGAAACTTCATGGTTACATTTCCACCAATTGGTCTCATATGTGGCTGCCCTATAAAGGAAAGCCAAATCATATAAATATTGATCGAGAGAAGCATATGACTCATACTGTAATAGATTTTGAACAAGAAAATCAGCCAATAGCATTCAACAACAACATTCTGGGTAACTACTCATCCGAATCATTCTTTGGTAATTTTACTACTCAATCATCACCTTTCTCAGTTAATAATTTCACGTCTCAAATTGAAAATTTTTCCCAAACAGCTACATCAAGGTGTGTTAAAATTGCTGAGAAAAATGTAAATAAAATTGTAGATAAACCTTTGTTTTGGTCATTATATTTTGATGGGTGTAAATCTAATGAAAGTGTAGGAGCAGGATGTATTTTAGTTAGTCCTGAGGGAGAAACGATCATGCTATCATGCATATTAGAATTTGAGTGCATAAACAATACTACTGAATATGACACCTTGATTCAAGGACTTTACAAAGCAATCGGTCTTAAGGTACAATATTTGAAAGTGTTTGGTGAGTTTGAAATCGTTATAAGACAAGTCAGAAATACTATACATTGCCTTTCTAGTCACTTTAAACATTATCAATCCTTGGTACAAGACTTTGTATCTCATTTTCTAGCATTTAATATGTCTCCCATTCCTAGGTCTCAGGATGCAACAATAGACTTACTAGCCAATGTTGCTTCAAAGCTCCTTCCATCTGAAGATTACAGTTCCGATAGATTTTCAATAGAGTTAATTTTCAGACCATCGATTCCCGATAATGTCACTAACTGGCGAGTGTTCAATCATGATAATGACATTTTAAATTTCTTAACTTCTAATAAGTCCTATGATGATAAAATATTGATTAAAGTGAGCATGATCTTCAAATTAAAGGAAAACTTGAAGAAAACTCAATACCTAAACTAGTGGTCAAACTTGAAGACCTTTATGATATCAAAGATCGGTTTAAACAGGCTACCAATTCAAAGCTTCAAAGTTCTAATCTGAGATTTGAATTAATAAATCTTGGTACTAAGGACAACCCACAAAACATCAATTTGGGATTAGGACTGAATTCAGAAGAAAGAATTGCATTTATCATACTATTGCATAGATATAAAAATGTCTTCGTTTGGAAATATGATGATTTGAAAACATATGATACATCTATCATACAACATACAATTCCAATGCTATCTGAAGAAAAACCAGTATAACAGAAATTAAGGAAGATTCATCCTAACCTAGAGAGTCAAATAAAAGCTGAATTAAATAAACTCTTGAAAGCTAAGATAATTTTTCTTGTTAGACATTCAAATTGGGTGTCCAACATGGTGCCAATAAAGAAGAAAAATGGTGACATTAGAATTTGTATCGATTTCAGAAATCTTAATAAAGCGAGTCAAAAGGATAACTTCCCTTTACCAACTATGGAGCAGACTCTCCATTCAGTAGCTGGATATGAATTAATGTCCTTCTTAGATGGTTTTCAGGGTATAACCAAATTTTGGTGCACCCCGATGACAGACTTAAGACTACTTTCAAAACCAAGTGGGGAACTTATGCCTATCAAAAAATGTCTTTCGGATTAATTAATGCTGGAGCCACATTTCAGAGAGAAATGGACATTGCATTCAAATGTCTAATCAATAAATCAATAGTTGTTTATTTGGATGACATTACTGTTTTCTCTAAGAAAAGATCAAATCATTTACATGACTTGAAACAAATCTTTGAGTGCTACAAAAGGTATGACATTTCACTAAATCCTAAGAAGTCCTTTTTTGCTCTTGACCAAGGTAAACTCTTGGGTTTCATTGTTTCAAAGGATGGTATTTATATTGATCCAAATAGAATCAAAGAGATTTTTGATATTCCATTTCCACATAATAAAAAAACAATGCAATCATTTTTAGGTCAAATTAATTTTGTAAAAAGATTTGTTCTGGATTTTTCACAGATTGTTTTACCATTACAAACCATGATCAAGAAAAACTCAGTGTTTAAATGGGGGCATATAGAAAAGGAATCTTTTGATTCAATCAAGCAAGAAATCATAAATGCTCCTGCATTAAACACTCCTGATTTTTCAAATCATTTCATTTTATATACTCTTGCATCTGATTCATTTTACGCAACAATGCTGACACAAATTAATGATCAAAACTTGGAAGCACCAATTTCATTTTATAGTTCAAACCTTCAAGGTGCTGAAATTAATTACTCTGAAGTTGAAAAGCAAGCCTTTGTTGTATATAAAGCCATTAAACACTCTAGACCCTTTCTCTTAAAATCTCACACAAAAGTTATAGTTCCTTTTTCAATAGTAAGACAGTTACTAGTTCAGAGGGAATTGGGAGAAAAAAGGGCAAATTGGGTCATGACATTACAATAATATGATTTGGACATAAAACCAACAAATAGTGTCAAAGGCCAAGGTTTTTGCAGGTTGTTAGTAGGAGCTTCTAATATTCAGGAAGATGAAGATACGAATGGTATTGAAGAAATCAACGAGATAAGTACCATTAATCATGAATCCCAATATGCAGATTGGTATTCTATTTGAAAAATGCAGACACTCCTTCTAATATTTACTATAAAAATAAGCATGCCATAAGACTGAAAGAAAAAAACTTCGTGATTGTTGATGATGTGTTGTTTAGAAGGAATTATGATTCATTTTTTTTAAGATGCTTAGAAAAACCTGAATCGAAAAAGGTCTTGCAAGAACTACATGATGGTCTGATAGGAGGACATTTTTGAGCTGATACAACAACCCACAAAATCATTCATGCTGGGTATTATTGGCCCACCTTATTTAATGATACTCATGAATATGTAAGGAAATGCCAAACATGTCAAACTACCAGTGGAAGACAAAGGAAACCAACTTTTCCTTTGCAACCAGTCAAGATTGAACAACCCTTTGAACAATGGGGATTGGATATCATTGGAGAAATTATTCCACATTCATCCAAACAACACAGGTATATCCTTACAACTATTGATTACTTTACTAAGTGGGTGGAAGAAATTCCCTTGAAGACAAAAAACTCTGAGGCAATCATTGAATTCATAGATCAGTTCATCATTATCAGGTTCGGTGTCCCAAACGCTCTTATTTTTGATAATGCATCTTACTTCTCTGGTAATTCCATACTTGAATTTACTATCAAAAGAGGATTCAAATTGAAATATTCTGCAAACTACTACACTCAGGGTAATGGTTTAGCAGAATCTACCAATAAAAATCTTATCAAAATTATTAAGAGAACTATTGATCAAAATCATAAGAACTGGCATAAGTCTTTGATATTTGCATTATGGGCAGATCGTATAACACACAAGGCCTCAATAGGCACTTCTCCATTTCATCTAGTGTATGGAAAGGAGGCTATCATACCATCAAACTTAGTACTTCCATCACTAGCCTTAGTGCAGTTTATTGAAGAAAATCCCTCATCTTCTATTCAATTAAGACATGACCAGATCCTGAAACTAGAGGAAGAAAGGGAGAAAGCCCAAATTACACATGCAAAGCATCAACAAATTATTAAATCTTCTTTTGATACAACTTCAACCGGCTCAAAGCATTTACAAGTTGGTGATCTGGTTTTGAAATGGGACAAAGCCCATGAAGATAAAGGAAAACACACCAAGTTTCAGAAAATGTGGCTTGGACCATTCCAAATCAGCGAGAAGATAGGCCCATCTACATTCATATTACAAGATCTATCAAGAAAGAGAAATTCTCTTCCTGTCAATGGGCTTATTTTGAAAATATTCTTCAATTAAGGAGTTAACCCCTTCTCACTTTGTAAATATTAAATTTCAGCTATATTGGCGTGGATAAGTAGTTATTTTCAGTCTTAAGAAATAAAGTTGTAAATAGCCTTCTATTGGTCTTTACTATATTGAAAAAATCACTCAAAAGAAAATAGTCTTAATATTTACTTTTGATAGATGGAAGCCTTGAGGAAAAGGAGAATTCTAGGAAATTAGGTATAATTAAATTCTGAAAACCCTTTTCATTTTTGTGAAATCTTCTCAAAACTTGAAAATATTGTAAATCATTCTAGGTTTTAGAAGCCTTAAAAAGGTTATCAATACAAAGCAGAGATTCATTCAATATTAGTATCTTCTACTCTCAAAATTGTCATCCATGTTCTCTTAAGGAGAAAATTATTCACTCCATCCATCAAAGTTTATGATTTTTCAGAGTGTAATTCTAAAATATATTTGATATAAAAGATAAGAGGTCTTATCATAAACCTGCTTACCATGTGTATAGGGGACTAGTTCAACTGACATTACCAACATTGCATACCAAAACAGGGTAATGGCTTATAATTATAAGACAAGGGGTCTCATCACGAGCCAACTTGTTCAGTTAAATTACAACCAGTGAATGGCATTGTCAATAGCTGGCCACCAAACCAGGATAATGGCTTTTTATCTTACAAAATAAAGAAATAAGGGAAAAATAAAATGAAATACAAAAAATGTGGAAACATATATTTTGGATTCATTATTTAAATTATACTTTGAAATGGATGGAACAATGAAGGATTAAATAGTTAAAAGGTAACTCCGCTGAGACTATGGACGTTTGCTGACAGCAGTGGCTCTACCTATGACAAAGGAGTCATTATAAAAACTAATTTGGAGAAGTCTTTTGTTTTATCATTATCAACCAATTTAGGTTTACTTAAAACTTAGAATGTATTTAATTTTGAGGTTAGAAAGAGATAGCAAAAATAGTTTTCATTATATTCAGAATTTATGATTACATAGTTATATTATATTTTCTCTATCTATTAAGGTTTTTAAATTAAGAAAGTTAAAGTATTATATTATTTTCCCATAGATAATTTTTTCTTCCAGTGAATCGTCAATTGTTGTATTGTACAACAACCCCCCATTTCATAAAACATTTACACAAAATCTTAATATGAAATGGGTCCCTTTTAAATAAACTTACTTAGATATGTGAATAAAATGGTATTTACCTCATCACAAAAAAATTCCTTATTAAAAGGCTCAATGTAAATGAATCATTTTATAAAGCCTTTTTAAATTAAAAAAAAACAAAGGGTTCCTTTAAAAATATTGTGAATAAGTCTATATTTGCGATAAAGTGATCGGAGATCGAATATTGCAATAACAAAGGAAACACACATAAAAGAAAAACCTCATCCAATTCTTCGATTCGAAAATCGCAATCAGCAACCGGGGAAATTAGATGCCAAAGGTACATAAAACAAAGCCTCCTAAACTCCTTTCATCCGATAAAGAAATCGCAATCGGAAATCGACCATATCAATGATAAAGGGACATATGAAAAGGCCTAATCAAAACTCTCGATGCAATAAAGTAAATTGCAATTGGCAATCGGCAGAGTCATATGACAAGGGGATAAAGCTTAAGCCAAATCTCGACTGTGATCAATTAATTGGGTGCGCATCTCGAAAGGTAAACATACACTAAAACAGTTTGCATGCATTATACTCCACTCTATTCTATAATATTACCTTTTGGTAAATCAAAGATATTCATTGAAAGTGCTAAATCCCTTCCCTTTGACACTCCCGATTTCCGATTTGCGATTTATCGCCGATCGCTGATCAATAAAATCTAAAGCACGCTTGAAATAATCATTCGGTATATGATCGACGAGATGGGCATTTATGGTATTATTTACCACGATTGGCAGTTTGAACGAATATTTAATATTACAGTTAAGGATAGATCCTTTAAAATATTTCATCCGTGGTAAACCTTAACTATATTTCATTTATCTACAACAAATCCCACAACCAAAGAACCATAACCAAGCAAGAAAGGATTAATCTCAGATGCAACATGTCTTGGTCTAGGAAATACTAGCTGCAAAAGCATTTATAATCTAATAGAAGCGGAGGAGCCTAAAGAATTATTAGAGGAAGCCATAGCCGATTCAACCAACAAATTAGAGGGAACTCTTAAAGAATTGGCTTGTTCTTATCTTCACAGGATAGCAGCGTGAGCTAAAATCCTGCCATATACTAATGTGGTAAGATGGGTAGTAGAGAAAATTCCAGTGTTAGATAGAACATTTTCCATGGTAGATGGAAGGATATTTAGCGCATTCCAGCTTGAGGATCTCAGGCAAATGTACCATTTACCTCCACCTGAGAAGCGATACAACAAGGCGTTCCTAGAAGCATTTGCAAAGAAAAATGACTCAAAGTCAGCCTCGATAAAGAAATGGAGGCATTTCCTGGAAAAATACAAGCACGAGTCATTGGGTAAGTACTCTGTTGACTCATTGGCTTCCCCTTATTGCTATGCTGGAGCTATGATATGTAGATTATGGGGACAACATGATTCTGCCAAATTCACTATAGAAATGGTACCCCTAATGGAAGTTGTAATCAATGGTTATGTTATGGATTGGGCAAATATTTTGTTTGATAAACTAGCCACACCGATTTTAGAGTACAGAATAAATGCACATAAAAATTCCCAGAACATCCCCCTTTCTATTACAGTGCATATATTATGAATACTATTTGCTTTAATTTTGGATATCCGGTACTCGGATGGAAGTGGACTACTCAAGATCCAAACCCAATTCATATTTATCATAAGCAATTGTGGAAGGCACACTACAAAAATCACATATATAGAATTTGCAATGGTTTTATTTTACATGTATATTATTCTATTTTCAATAAGCCTACCCCTAGGATTTCCCAGTAAGAAGAAATTAACTTGACAGCAGTAGGTAATTGGTTTAGGGAGGAGAAATTTACCTATGTAAGGATTTTGGTAGCCTCACTAAACCCCATATTCTCCCCCTATATGTGCCTGATAAATTGTTAGCTCGGGAATTGGCTTATCAGATAACAGTGGAAGGGACATCTAGAACCCTTAGGGATTCAATAAAACACATGTGGCCTATATTTCCCTTACGATGTGGCATTTTCACTTTACATGACTACAAGCATGCAGAGAAAGAGGGAGAAAAGATTCAAATACTGAATCTTGCCACAATTCCTAACAAGTAATATGATCCAAGACAAGTTGCTTATAATATCATATCTCAAGCCAAACTTGCTAAATTTGATCATGAAGCACATGACTTCGATGATTTATTTGCCTCAACTGAATCATTATTTCAGGTTAAACGATTGACCAGGATCAAGTTGTTGAAAATAATACTGAGAGGGGGGGTGAATCAGTATTATCTAGTCCTTTTAACAATTCTTCCTTATTTATACTTTGAATTATTTTTGCATATCAGTACCATAAAACAATGAGCATAAACAAGAAAAACAGACAGTCACATCAAAGAACACCAGATATAAGGTGGAAACCCAATGTGGGTGAAAACCACCTGCTGCAATATGTCTCTATCTTCTTTCAAATTAGAAACTCCTTTTACAATGGTCTTGTACTGGTGCAGTCCTTTATCAGTACGCAGGCTGCAACCTGCAGAGAGCTACAACTCTCTCTCGTTTTCCAGTCTCTCCTGGAAGGGAGCTACAACCCCCTACTTCTTTTCAAGGACCACTTTTCATAAATTTTCAAACTGGATCCATAAGCATCAAATGATCATCAAGTATAAGAAAATCACGCAGTCAACTGTAGTACCCGGATCAACAATAATAGAACCAACCCAGAACACAGCAATGATAAACAGAGATTTCAAGAGAAGTAAGCCGCTTCACCCATGTACAGCCTGCTTACGGTATGCAGGTAACTCAACTGCTCACCTGCTTACCTACACAGGTAACTAAACTGCTCACCTGCTTACCTAAGCAGGTAACTGAACTTCTCACCTACTTACCTACGCACTGTGTCCTTTGATCTGCCTGCGTACCTCCGCACCTGCAACCCTTCTGTGCCTGCGTACCGGCGCACCTGCAACCCTTCTGTGCCAGTGTACCGACGCACCTGCAACCTTTCTGTGTCTGCGTACCGGCGCACTTGCAACCCTTCTGTGTCTGCGTACCGGCGCACCTGAAACCCTTCTGTGTCTGCGTACCGGCACACCTGAAACGCTTCGTCCCAGCATATGTACGCACTTTTCTTTCACTGCACCTCGTACCTTCAGGCATAGATAATTTCAAGACTTCAAGAACAACCCAGACAGTCAGATCTACAGATCTGATCATGCGCCGAAGAGATCTCAATTCATCAGTAGATTCGCCTTATTTAGATATAGACATTACACCCAAGAGATCATGATATTTCAGATCTAGCTCTCATAAGATGTTCAACCCAAGCACATACATAAGCCAAATGATCTCCTTTGCTTTATATAGGCAAGCTCCTCCTAAAAACATGGATCAATACCACGAGCCAAAACCATAGAAACACAAATACCGTCGGCTAATTAAACATAAGAAACCCCACGTGTGCTTTTCTTTGCCTTGAAATGTGTGCACTAGGGTACGCACCTCCTGGACGGCTTATCTGCGTATTAGGACGCGTTCCCTTCACGGTGTACTTGCAGGTACGCACTTTCTGTAAGGTGTACCTGCGTACCCCTTATTTTCTTCCATATTTGATAGCTGATCATCAATCTCTGCTGCTAACTTGAAGTACTGTGGTTTATCACCAGAATGGGTTGCCATCAAGGACAACACTTTAGCGATAATGCCAATAATCTCTCCCTTTGGACTTGATGGCAACCTCACAAGCTTCATCGTCATTCTCCCCCTTTGACATCAAGGGCAAAGGGTTATGCTCCCCCTAAGAACATGTTCCCCCTGAATATGAACCAGATCTGTAGCAAAAAAACCATAATCCACCATGAAAGAGATAGAGACATATTGCAGCTACTTCCATGATCTCCTTCTGCACATCCTCCATAATGCCAACAATGCATTATATGCTCCCCCTGAACCTGTACCAGCTCATGAATGCATATACAACCATCAATCAGAGGAGGTTCAGCAATAAGATGATGCATCAAAAACCCCTAGCTTTTTCCTGAGGTATTCAAAAGTGTCCCTGGGCAATGGTTTGGTGAGTATATCAGCAACTTGTTCCTTAGAAGGAACGTACTCCAACTTGACCTTCTGTTCAAGCACTTGTTCCTGGAGAAAATGATACTTGATTGGTATGTGCTTGGTTTT
>APFE030449413.1:0-11467 GCA_000404065.3 Pinus taeda | reverse complement strand
CAAATGGTAGGGACAAAATGCGAGGTGGAAGATCATGGAATCTTCTAGAAGCTTCCCCTCTGACACTTGCCTCTCTATTTTCGACCAAGGATGAGTAAGAGATCATCATTCTCCAAGTGGAGTCAGGAACTATCAGAGAGAGGACACTAATCAAGACCCCAGAAGATGACTCATCTCCCTACAATCATCTATATATGGATCCCTCATCACAGAGATCCAGAGGCTGGAATTTTGTATCTTGTGGAGAAGTGTTGTTGGTTTTCTAGAGAAACTTCATAGTGTTGGGTGATCTAAGCTTTCCTTGAGGTGAAGAAGGGCTTCTTGCTAGACGATGATGCTGGGTCAGAACATATGGTTGTAATCCTCTTGCTACTTTTGATCTTAATAAAGTTATTCAAGTTTTCCTCCATATTCTTGTATGTTTCATTATATATGCATTTGTATGGTTAACACATATCTGGTCCTGTGTTATTTATGAATATAGATCTTTGTTCTTCAATAGTAGTATGTTGTTGTGATTCCACAGGTGCTCTTTGAAGCTGGACAGACAAAGAAGAAGTGGCAAAGCTCTATCAGGAATGAGAGAAATCAAACAAGGAAATCAAGCACAAGACTAAGGTTGGTCTCCTTTGTTCCACTCTTGTCTATTTTCATAAAGGAAAACGAAAGTAGATTTTACTTGTTTGTTTCTAAGATAGCTACCAGTCTTAGTGGGAATAGCAGCATCTGAGTGG
This sequence comes from Pinus taeda, assembly GCA_000404065.3. Classification (NCBI taxonomy): domain Eukaryota; kingdom Viridiplantae; phylum Streptophyta; class Pinopsida; order Pinales; family Pinaceae; genus Pinus; species Pinus taeda. The sequence goes on along the minus strand of APFE030449413.1, from coordinate 10,733 downwards.
ACACTATTCCCGGTAACACCCCTGGCTTACCTCTATGGCGTCACCTGTAGCTCAATGATGTTCAAAGCAAGGGAATATATTTCTTGGATATATATTTGCATTAACTAATTAAAAGACATTAATAATTTGAAAAAAAAAATTAAATGTTTTAGGGTTTTGTTTTGGAATCGTCTAACAAGGCGGAGGAATTGCCTCTACAGTGAAAAGTGGCTGGAATTTGAGTAAAAAAATTTCAAAAAATCCTATAGAGACAGTGTTTGAATCATGTTTTTGATGGTGGAAATGGATTAAGCACCATCAAAAACATCAAAGACACCTAAAATTTTGAAGTCTAACAACTATAACTTAGATTTACAAAAATCCTTTCTGAATTTTCTCTAAATATAACCAAAATTTCCATAAATTTCGAGCAACTCCTCCACCTCACTAGACTACCTGTTTTGTTCTTCTTAATAAATGTATTCATTAATTAATCTTATCTTACATGTGGTGCAATCTGTGAAAATTAATTATTTAATTAATTTACATATTTAAAAATATATTTAATATTTATCAAAAACTATATTAACAAAATAAACCTAAAAACATAAAATAATTTTCAAGACCTTTAAAAATATAAAATAATTTTTAAAACCTTTAAAACACACGTTTCAAAAATACTTGAATGCAATTAAAAAAACCAATGAAAGCAATTTGAGTTACAGCACATCCTTTTTTCATTATAGAAAATAATTAAACACATATTTTCAATGAAACAACACGTAACAGATTGTTTGCCCTCCTTACATGAACATCATTGTGTGGGGGCTCAAATGAGGCCAGGGCCCGAAAATATATTTGAATAACACAAGAAAATATATCTAAGTAACTAAGGCACTGTCAAAATGAATCAAATTATTATTTTTTAATTATTAATAAAATGTTTTTAATTATAATTTTTATTAGTATAAACTAGGGATGAAATCTTAATTTCTTTATACTTTTTTTTTTTAATTTAGTTAATATTTAAATTATTTTTATTTTTAATTTTGCTATATTTATGATTTAGTTTTAAGTTTTATATTAATAAATTATATTTGTATTAATGCATATATTATATATATATATTATATATATATATATATTTAATTTGTATTTGTATTTGGAATATTATATATTTTATTGGGAAATAATAAAGTACAGATTTTTTTATTAAATTTGGAATATTTGATAATTCGTTGAAAGATTTTATTTAGATTTTCAATTTAATTTTTATCATATAGTTTAAAATTGTGTTTTTTACTTATTTGTTATAGTCATGACTAGTTAAGTTAATAAAGTTGCCAACAATGGTAGTATGTTTATCACTCTAAATAGTATTTTTTTCAAAAATAAAATGAATAAAAAAATTTAGAGCAGAAATATAATGTTTCAAAATATTAAATGAAAAAAATAATTAATTGAAAAATTAAATGTGAAAAATGAGTAATTTGTTTCTCATATTGTGTTCACCATGGTGTAATTATAATCCAATTGAAATGAAGATAGAACACACTTTTCTTTGGAACTTTCTTTGTTTGAATCCTTGGATGAGTAGGGATATGGAAAGAGTTATAACTATATGTATTACCTACAAAACCCATAAGAAAGTTGGAAACTAATGGTCAATATAAGTTCCAATAATTGCACCGGGTTAAAGGTTTATAAGACAAAAATTGAATCTAAAACACTTTTTCTGGAGATGGGCACTTTATTGATGAGTTTTTGAAGAATTTCAAATTTGGATATCATGTAATGCCATGTTATAAGGTATCATTGGAGCAATTGGACATTTTCAAGGTAATGGGATTACTTAACAAAGGTCTCCCTTATTAGGTTCAATGTCCACCCATTTTCAATTTTGTAGAACTCGATACCTTCCACTATTTTCTCACCCACCAACGTTATGCAATAGTTTTCCTAATGCTCTCATGCTCCTATCTCTTCATATTAACTCATAACTTTTTGATAACATGACACTTTAAAGAGATCGATCTTGACTCAATTGGAGTCCTTAAGAAATGTGGAAGGCAATGGGAAATGGGGCTTTCAATAAATTACATTGTTTTTATAGGAATATCATAAGTTTCTTGTTGTAGTTGCTACAATAGCACTCAAAATTTTGGGTATATTCAAACTTTTGGGTCCCCCTCTACTTGCTCAAGCCATTAGGGTTTCAATTGATTACTCTCCTCCCTACCCTTCTTATCAAACCCTTTTGATGTGCCCACTCAGGTGTTGCATATTGGATCGACATGTCATGTTTAATCTTGTTTTAACAAGGTAGGAGCATGTTGTATTACTAGCCATGGTGTGACCCCATTACATTAGAGTTTACAAATCCATTATCTCCCCAATGCATCCTTAAAACCCTAGATGGTCAGAATGAGGGTCACCTTCATGTTTTTACCTTGCCCATTTGCCCCCATGTGTGCTCTCTCATTAGCACCACATTGCCCTAGCTTTGTGTCAACAAGAACCAACCTTACCTTGGATTAACCCTCACCCTATAGAATGCATACTCACAAATGCTTCTAAGAATTTGCGCTATAACTGCATCATCACCATGGGAAACACATAATAGAAAAGTTGCTTACTAGTGGTTCCATTAAAACATCCATGTTTTAGATTGATCTCCAAATTGAAGCATTATTTGCTCAACCATACAATTTATAACATCTTAATTTGGAATACTCGTGATTCATGTTCTTTAGTGAATTGCTTCCATTATTTATTTGAGTTCCATGCTTTCACATACAAAAATACATTTGTATATCATTTTGGTAAACTAACTTGTTTTGTTTCATCTTCTCTTCAAGAGATCAAGGGAAGGTGGCTTGAATACATATCAAATGAGGCAATGCTTATATTAAATTAATGCCCTGATGTGACATCACTTAGATGAAGGGAAGAGGGATGTTTTAAATTGTTTCGCATGAACGTCATGTACTCTTCTGAAAGCATGTGAAGTCAATGCATACACCAATTAAAATGGACTAGGCATGCTCTTGAGCATTTGAATTAAATAAAATAGGCATGCATAACGAACATTCATATTAAGGAGAGATGGTATGTGCTTTGGTGAAAGAAAGAAGAAAGTTATATGTTATACACAAAGGGATTTTTTTTTTTTTTTTTGTAAATTAGGCTACTTCTATTATTATACAAAATGTAACAGGACGATTACAACGAGGCTTGCCTCAAAAACACCATGCTGAGATGGATTTAACACAGCTGGACACCTGACCTTGGTAACCAGAAGACCAACATTTGTCCCAGAGCCAAAACTGGAGAACCCACAGACTGCCAAAAAACCATACTGATAGACAGACTGTCCCTATCTTGCTTACAGACATCGACATTGACCCAACAGTGTTTCTTATGAAAACTAGAACAACATACATAATCGCGCATGGAAGCCGCGTTTGACTCAAAAGAGCTGAGTTCAGCTTCAACTTTGCAAAAATAACTCCTATGACATAACAGATACCAATACATATCAGATATAACCAGACATAATAGATAACAAGACATAACAGAGACCAGTACCACCACCCTTGCGCTCTGGAGATCTTCTCAGGTATCCACAGAAGTGGAGGGCTGCTCTTCCACCACCCTGCAGCCATACTGATCCGATGCGCTAGAGTCTGTGTAGGGTGCATCGTCTTTCGCTAGTTCACTTGGTCCTGCCACCGCCACCGCACCCGAGGCTTCCGCAGGCTGAGCTCTTCGTTCCGCACGCTGACATAGGATTGGAGACAGAGACCTTCGTTCCGCAGGCTGACATAGGATTGGAGACGGAGACCTTCGTTCCGCTGGAGCTGCATGCCCACATTTCTCAATGCGCACCGAGACATAGTATGTGGCGTTGTCCAGTAAGCAGGGGAAACTGAACTGGGTAGAGGGATGGGAGTTATGCCCACAAATATCAACACGCGCACGTCCCCTGCTTCGTCCACAGCTGCGTCCTGCGACCCGTGAATCAATTCCATCTGAAGATGAATCCGAGGGGTGCGGGGAATGCCGAGGGATGGATCTGCCTCTAGCGCCACCCCTAGACCCTCCTCTGCGGCTGGGGGGACGAAGCCGTTCGCGCGGCATATTACCAAGGAGCTGAAGCAGAAATGGCTTAAAGAAGCTGGATTGGAAGTTACACAGGGGAGCTGGAGCAGACGGGACACAGAAAGGCTGGAGCAGTAATGTGACAGAGAGCAATGGCTGCACAGAGAGGGCTTGGGGGACCCGGAGTTGAAGCTCGAAAGATTGGAAAGTGGCAGAGGCTCAGAAATCAGGAGAAATTTAGCCGTGATGGAACACCCAAAAACGCTCATAAACATGAAATTGACCAGATGGAACGCCCCAAATCGCCCAGACCAACTTCGAAGAGCACTAAGATGCCTAACACGGTGGAGCAGACTTACAGAGGATGAGACCAAGGCCGTCAGAGACGAGGGCCGAGTTCTGAACCTCCAAGCACGTTTCCAGACCCCAGAAATCAACAGCAAGACTTCCCAACGAAGAAACCAGAGCAAAACAACATGCAAAGCTTGAGTGAGAAGGTAAATTACCAGCGCCTGCTCGCAGTAATTATACTGCGCTGCATCTCCTTCCTCCATGTGCGAATCCATGCAGATGACCTGCAACTCGAAGGCCGACGGAAGAGCAAGCGAGCGAGAGCAGCTGCTGTGGACGGCGGAATGGACTGGTGAATTATGACAACCTTGCAAATGAACCTTGGCTATATGCCTCGCCCGCGGTGGAATGAATGCGGGCTTTAACTGCTGAGGACAGTTGGCGGGGTTGGGCTGCCACTTTCCCAGTGGGAGTCCCGCCACTGTCCTTTCCCGCTTAACTAACACCCACAGCCGGGATACACAAAGGGAATTATTAATATGTACATCATAAAAGTGATTAAGTGTGACCACAAGAGAGACAAAACACATTCTTTATGAATGGCATGGGCCCGGGTGGTTGGGAAGGTTTAATAATAACCTCCCCACCCATGTTCAAATCATAGATACAACACGATACATTGCTGTCAAATGACGCAACCATGATATAAAAATGATAATGATATATAGAACACATTTCTTTCAAAAATTACACCCTTTTAAAAAAAAATGAAAACACACATTGTACATCATCAAAAAATCATATATATCATATGTGTGATGGCTATAAAATAAAAGAAATAGCCATTGTATATGTGTTGGGGCTTGTGAGCATAAAGCAAAATTATTCAAGCATGTGTCCAAATGAGCATAAAAGAATGCTACTTTTTAAGCAGTTGCATTATGGAAACATTATAGCAGTTGCATTATGGAAACATTATATTTTATCCTTGTAGGATAAAATCGCATTATGGAGGTATGGGAAATTTATAAGTTTGATAAGAACGGCTCATTAAATACTCATATTCGGAAGCCCTTTTGAAGTGCATCCATGGGCATCCTAAGGCGACAGTCACAGGATAAGTTGTAATTACTGGTGGCCTTGTGAAAATCCAACACGATGGACCCTCATACTACAACGTTGAGGGATGTTTTGATAGAAGCATTACATTGGAATGGCGTGTATCTAATATGTGATTGACCACATTCGATGCAACCTTATCACAAACTAATGTCGAAACACAAGAAGAAAAGGAGAAAGCACATGCATTCGCCCGTTCATCGATTTCTTGTGGACACCAAATGAAATGATCGCCTTCGCATGCCATTGAGAAGATGAAGATGAGGGCGCCTTCCAAAATGTTGAGTATAGCCTCCAGCACCCAGAAAGTTGATGTCGGCAATCGCATGTCCCTCAAATATTACTATCGGATTGTTGAATATGTTCAAACATGCTTTAGTAGACTGAACTGTTGTGGTGGTGGTTCGAGAAACAGATTCCCCTTTATTTTGGCGGCATTGAGAATTTCGTTTTACATAGGATTTTAGTATATCGATTTTCAAGTAGTTGGATGAACTCTTGATGTTATAGTGGTAGCTACTATGATTGACCCTGGTTCTCTCATAGATTAAGACTGGAAGTTACCTATTCACCATAGTTAAAAAAAAAAAAATAAGAAAAAAAAAATAAAAAAATATGCTCAAACAGCGTTAATTTGGTTTCATGTGGTTGTTATTACGTGGCAAAATGTGACCAGCAATTGCAATTTCAAAGTTGTCTAAATTGCAGAGGGACATAGGTAATATAATCTTTGTTAAAAATATAAGTTCAATTTGCCGTGCTGCATTTAATTCACAAAACCACCTGACCCTATCGCACCGCTTTTCACGAAGAGTGGTTTTCCTCCGAACGGACCCGATAAAACCCTGAGCTGACGCGTGTCCTCTGTATGTTTTGCAAAACAGTGTTTCATCGAAGCATAAAGATTAGTCAGAAAGGTCCGGGCGATATTGATTGCAACCATCCGATTGAATTCAGCGTTGTCCACCGTTTGATTAAGCTAAAGTTGCATACAGGCCTGCACATGAACATTACGTGAAGTTTTGGGTTTCACTGTCGTTTACTGCAATGAAGAAATTAATGGTATTTACTCCTATTCGTAAATTGTAGGTAAATGTTTTTAATTTTTATTTCACGGATGTATGGGCATAGCGAATAGTATTTTAATTATATTGTTTTTAATTTATTCACGGGTGTAGTTTTTACGGGACAAGTAAAAACGAATGTATTGTTATGTTTTTAGTGTGCACGGCATATGTATTGTGAAAACACACAGCAGTGTGAATATATAAAAAAATGCAGCAACATGAAGATATTTTTTTTTTTGAAGAAACGAAATGTAATGGGAAGCAGCACATGTAAGAAATTTTCTCTTTACAGCAGTAAATGTAAGATTGTTTTTTTTTTCTTACAACAGTATATGTAAAAAAAAAATTTAAACACAGTAGTGTAAATGTAAGATTGTTTTTTTTTTCTTACAACAGTATATGTAAAAAAAAAATTTAAACACAGTAGTGTAAAATTTCTAAAGGAGACAGAGTAATTTTTTTTTGAAGTTCTTGGTGAATCCCTCTGTTAAGAGGATGAAATTTGTATCAAGCAGTTTATTAATGAATATAAAGTTTTTATGTATGTAAAAGCTCCGAGCTTCTCCACAATCTATTTTAAGCTTCCCTGTGTTAAAGATCCTGTGGCAAAAACAGAATATTACTCTCTGTTCAGTGATTTTGTTTTGGAATTTATCAGAAAATTGTTAAGCTCCATTATGTTTTTACCAACAGCTGCCTACAGTTATGGCAGTAAACTGCAGTCTTTCCTTAATTTCTGGAAACCAATTGCAGTAATTTCCTTAAATTAAGGAAATCAACTGCAGTTAATTAATTTTCTTGTTGGGAACCTCTGAAGTGGTCCATTACTCCATCTGGAGTTCTCTACCTTGATCTGTGGAACACCTGACACATAGCCATTAGAAGCTTGATGGAAGCTTGGCTATAAATTTATCTGTTTGGTCCCCAAGCTAGCATCTCAATCCCCTTTAGTTTTTACACCATCTAGCTGAGAGAGCAGAGCTTGGAAGTGCCTTCAGACTTTCTGTATTCTTTTCTTTTGCTTGGATTGAAGCTGGAGTGTTGTTTCAGTAAATAAAAGCAAGTGGACTGTGGTTTGCAGCAAGAGCGTTATCAATGGCTGGAGGTATTTATTTATCTTGGGCATTAAAGTTCATTTTTAGATTCTTTTAAGTATTCAGATCCGCATTATAGAATCGCTTATTAAAATTTTACATTGGTATCAGAGCGCCGTGTATCTCTGCCTGATGTGTTCTGCGTATTCAGTTGTTATGTGACCGACTTCAGTCCTATGCTCAAAAAATTTACATATGTTTCGCATTTCCCCTAATGTTGATTCATTCCATAGTCTAAAGTTAGCACAACATTTGGAATTAAGGTTATACCATATACGTATTTTGGGTAAAGTTATTTATATATGTTATATATAAATAAATATTATATATATTATTTATGTGCGGTGTGGGTTGGCACCGTGTATGCTGTATACACGTATATACCCTGTTTTTGTAAAGGTTCATAACCCGGCTTATCAGAGGTTCCCTAGATGTGTTACACTGAGCCGGGTTCTCCTTTTTTAAATGATTAAATTAAATGGCTCCTTTTTCGTGGAGGAATGGATTGATTGCGTACATTTTTCCATCTAGTTAATAGATCAGTTAAAGGCCTCCTACTTTTTCCCGTTGTTTGTTAATCATCTCGTATCTTTAGGCTTCTGCTTGATATGTGGCGGTCTTTTAATAAATAAAAAAAACTTATTTGAAGTAAATGATAAGGATTTATTTGATAATTCATAAATCGGATAGTCATAAAGGTGTGAGTTAAATCGTGTTTGTATGGTAAGTCGTGTCTTGAGAATGACCAGTGGCATGTGCGCTTGGTAGAAACTTGTTAAATGTATAACCTTTAAACATTAGTCACGCGATTTATAACATGTTGTTAAAGAATTATGTTATAAAAATGAGATATTACAATAATGAATTGTAACCTATAAATGAATTGGTAAATTCATAGAATTTTACAAGTTCTCTATATATGAGTAGTTTATTAAAAATATAATTTATGTCTATTTTAACATTTGGGTGTGTGACATATAATATGGTTTATCCCCAAGCATTGCCCCAACACTTGTTCATAATCATCTTTGAGAACTAAACTACTTGCTTTTGTTATTCGCTTTTTGAAGAACTTTGTAAAGCTTGGAATGGAAATCTTCATTTCAAAGAAAATAGTTTTAAATTTGTACGGGGAAACAATTGTTTTATATTATAATTTTTTTCTTGTTGAAATTTAATTGTTAATTAGAAGAATCGTTATATCAACTTACATTTTTTGTGCTCATATTTAATTTGCGTAAAGCAGTGCTTTAATTTCATTTAATTTTAATTTTAATTTTAATTTTATTTATCTTGTGAGCAAAATAGCTTGTTTGCTGGTCTATTTTTTTTGTTTGTTTTATAAACTTAAGGACGGAGCCTGAAGTCAAGCCAGCTAGCCTTCGAACTACATTTGCTATGCAAGTGCAAAGTAGATCAATGCTGCTTCAGTCAATCTCTGGGTTTTGTTTATAAATTGAACAAACGATTTGCAGTCTTTTACGATAATGCTGACTGCTTTAACTTTAATTTTGATTATGTGAAGAATTATTACTGTTGTTTACTGTAATGCTGGAGTTTATATGGAGTTTATTTAAAATGCCATTTTGACTTACTCCTTTCAGTAAACATTATTTTTACTCTGGTTAAGTTTTGTTTATGCAATTTATGTAAAAAATAATGTCTAGTGACCCATATAATTTTAATTAATTAGAGAATGGTCACAACATCTTTAATTAAATAAAATTATATATATTGATTGGTTAGATCACATAAAGATTATTTAGACATTAGACTAAATATAATAATTTTTATCCCACAGGAATTTTTATTATGTTTATGTAATTAATTAGGATAAAATTTCATAACCTACCCACAGGAGTTATGAATTAATAGTTTTATCATAAAGTTCAAAACAATTAATAATTGAATCTGCTTGAATTAAAAATTTAGCCCAAAGGCAATTTTTATGTCATTAGATTCAATTTTGAGCATGATTTACATTGGTAAAACATGAAATTTTATTAAGCCTCAATTTTAACATAAGCATGTGATTTTTAATTTTGATGCAGTAGTACAACCTGCAAATTTCTCTGAAATTTGTTGTGACATTCCCGAACTTAAGGGAGATAACTATAAGGTTTGGAAGGAGAAGATTCTCCTTCATTTGGGGTGGATGGACATAGATTATGCTATTAGGAAAGATGAACCACCGGCACTCACTAATACCAGCACTGCAGCGGACATCACGCTTTATGTTCATTAAGACTAAAATTTCAACTAGTATTCGTGGTTCCGTTGATTAGCATGAAAAGGTCTGAGACTTGTTGAAGGCCATTGACAATCAATTCGTCACTTCAGACAAGGCACTAGCAAACACTCTAATCATGAAGTTCTCATCCCTAAGGCTCACTAGTGTGAAAGGTGTGCGCGAGCACATCATGCAGATGAGGGACACTGTGGCTCAATTGAAGAAACTTGAGGTTGATATATCGGAGTCCTTCCTAGTGCACTACATCTTGAACACCCTTCCGCACCAATATGGACCTTTCAAAATCTCATACAACACACATAAAGATAAATGGTCAATTAATGAACTCATGACCATGTGTGTTCAAGAGGAAGAGAGACTGGTGATCGAACTGGGAGAGAGTGCAATGCTGACAACACGTGGAAAGGGCAAATCTCAAGCCAATAGGAAAGGGAAAGGTAAAGTACCTCCCCAAGCCGGTATCAAGAACGATTCCAAGTGTTTCTTCTGTAAAAAGAAGGGACACATGAAGAAGGAATGCGCCAAATTTCAGAAATGGCTTGCAGACAAAGGTAATTTGATCTCATTTGTTTGTTATGAATCTAATATGGTTAATGTTCATATTAACACATGGTGGATTGATTCTGGATCAACAATTCACATTTCGAATTCCTTGCAGGGTTTGCAAAACCTAAGGAAACCAGTGGGAAGTGAGCAGAGCATCTTATCAGGGAACAAGATGGGCTCGCATGTGGAAGCTATAGGAACATGTTATTTAACTTTGAGTAGTGGCTTTGTTTTAGAATTAGAAAAGACCTTTTATGTTCCAAGTTTTTCTAGAAACTTGATTTC
>APFE030449399.1:0-13760 GCA_000404065.3 Pinus taeda | reverse complement strand
TAAGTAGTGTGATTTGTCACTTAATTTTTGCATTGCTTTAGATGCAATAGAGGAGTTAGAGTAGTGTTCTTGCTTTCAACTGAGTTAATGTAGATGTCATTTTCATTCTTATCAGCAGTAAAGGTATTGGACTAGTGCCATTGGTTTTTGTTTGATTCTTTACTTTCATTCGAAGCTTTAATTCCATTCCAAGTTATTGTTCAAGTTTTGTCTTTAAAATTCAAGAAGCATTTAGAAATCGCCACACACACACAGATTCACTCACTTGTTTATAACTTCATCACATCACATTAGGAAGATAAGTTAGACATAAAATAAAAACGAAAAAAAGAACTAGGAAAGGCTGCTTAAGTATATATTGTACACTTCACTTCATCAGCTTACGAGCCCGGGGTTGACAATTTATGATAGCAATTTAGACAACACTAAATTGACCAAACAGTCACCATCTCCATCTCTCTTCCCTTCTTTCTCTCCCCCTCACTCCCCCCTCCATATCTATGTCTCCATGTCTCTTTCTTCCCCTTCTTGCCCTATCTCTCTCCTCTCCTTTTCTCTCCCTTCCCTTGTCTCCTCTCTCCCTCTTTCCATCTTCATCTCTCCCTTATCACTCCTTTCTCTCCACCTCTATCTCTCAATGTCATTTTTGTTCCCACTCCCTATTTCCCCCTTTTAACACCATCTATCTCCTCTCCCTCAAGTCTTGTACTTTCCTTCCTTTCTCTCCCTTTCTCTCCCACCTTCGCATGTCTCTCCCCCACATCACACACACACACTCTCTCCACCCTCAAACTCTGTCACTATCTCCCTTTGCCTCCCCTTCTCGATCTCCCCCTCTCTCCGCCCTCCATATCTATGTCTCCCTATCTCTCTCCCCCTTCTTTCCCTATGTCTATCCTATCCTTTTCTCTACCTTTCCTCGTCTCCTCTCTCCCTCATTCCATCTTAACATCTCCCTTATCACTCCCTCTCTCTCTCCACCTCTATCACTCAATGTCTTTATTCTTCCCTCGCTCTCTTTGCTCATGAAAATACATCTCTTTCTCTCGTTCCCTCTCTCCTCCTCTCTCCCCCTTCCTCTCTCTCTTCCTTCATCTCCTTCCCTCTCTCTACCACATATGCCTCTCTCCCATACCCAATTCCACCTCCATCGCACTCTCTCTCTTAGATATGATCCCATTGTATTATATTTAAGAGAGTCTCTAAAATAAAAATATACAATTGGTTGTAAAATATTAAGCCTATCTTTTGGATCAAACATTTCAAAGAAAATAAAATAATAAAAAAGGTAAGATAATCATGCCTTATCTTTCCTCTATCATTGTTAGTCACTATTTTCTCTATTTGCATGGATCCCTCTTTAAAACGGGCCTATCATTGATTTAATATCTATGGGAATATTTTTCATACTAGTGAGGATCCTTCCTTAAAATGGGCCTATCCTTGATTTAATATATGGGGGAATATTTCTCATACTAGTGAGGATGGAGGGTTTCTATATACCTAAAAATTAACTATAACCTTTTTTTATTTTAGAATTGATTAAAAAATATTAAAAAACTAAATAAATAAAAAGTATTTGTAAAATATTTTGGTTTTGAAATAATTTACTTTTTTGGGCATGTGGCATTGATAAGCAATGGTATTGGCCCATTGTATTGTAATAAAATAATTAAAATCCTTCATATAACATAATAATCAAAATCATAGTTGGTCCATGATATTGATAAACCATGGTATTAGCCCATTGTATTATGATTTTCTTCCCTCCTCTCCCTCTCTCAGCCCCTCTCTCTATCTTTCTCTTCTAGGTATTGGGCCATGGTATTTTAAAATATCCTACTTAGAAGTTAATAATATCCATGGTAAATATTCATTATTAAAAATATTGTTGTATTGTAAATATTAAGTTTTGATGAGCTTATTAAAGAGCTACCCAAGTGGTTGAACATAACAATTCGAGTTTGTTCATTAACAATGGAAACAAGGTATTTTGTTTTGAATAACCATGTAAATATAAGTCCATTCTACATTTTGTTTCATGACACAAATCCTCTTAATGGGCATTTCTAAATTTATTGTACAAAAAATTAGGTGGATGCAACTTGGTCTCTAATTATTGGTTGTCACCTATTTCCAAAGATCTTGAAAATCATTACCAACATGTTGTTCATCAAATGAAAATTAGTGGATTGGATAAAATAAGAGAATTCTATCCAAATGTCTTGATAGCATGTTTACTACAATTTCTCACTTAATAGCACCTGATCTTGATAAACAATCTTTACAACTCTATATTCTCCAACCCTTTTGGAATAAAATCATGGGTCACAACAAAGATTCATTGCATTCTCTAATAAAATACTTAACAAATGACATTATATAACCCCCACCGATGTTCCTAGGCCAGCAAGGATATTTTGTTAATATCAAAATGCCATATGAAAAATTAAGAGTTGAATGGTCACCATTTTTCTTGTACCCCACATCAATCATATCCAATGTAAAAATACAAATATGGTCATCTATCACTAAAAGTGTTGTCGATTAATACTCATCAAATACAAATTCTAATCAATAATATAACATTGTATCATTCCAAACAAGTACATCAGACATTCATTATGAACCATTATTGACAAATCAAAGTATTGATCAATACAATCTACCTTATAACATAGTAGAAAAACACCAAAGTTACAAAAATAGGATGAACTTTCACAAATCCAAACAAATTCTACATATAAATAGTACAAAAAGTATTTAAAACAACATAAAAAATTAAGGAATAGAGATTGTGACTCATCCAAGAGTACACCTATACAAACTTCCATAAAGCAAATTGAAGGAATAACTAGAATCAAATGTAGACTATATAAAAAGTTGGAATTTGGAAAGAATAGGATAATTTTTGGAAATGACTTAGAACAAACTTAAGTACAAGTGTATATAAGAGGAAAAACGTTTCACAACAAGATGTTATGTAGATCATGCAAAACAGTACTTGAAAATGCAAAGTTACCAAGTTTTGCATAACCTAAAGAAGTAATACATAATAGGTCATTGCCAATTGTAGCAACACTCTTATAACTTGAAGAGAGGATTGGAAAATTCAAAGGCATGATGTCCAAATTAATGAAATGTAAAACACTTGACATTTTATCCATCCCTTATCCTTTTGTGCTTCTGAGCTTCCTTTTCTTGTGAATGTTATGATCACTCATTTGGGTTCTTGTTTGTTTCCTTGAATTCCCAAATAACAAGAATTATGTTTGCACAAATAAAGAAATGGGGCTACAAATGATCCCAAACGGGCTTAGTCACCTCAATAATCAATGTAAGTATGGACATCCAAATTGTTTGAAAAGCAGTTCCACAATTCATCCTTTATGAAATGATAATTTCTATTGCATTAAAAATACTATTGAAATACAATAATGCATTACAATCTTAACTTTTCATATCACCTCAAAAATTTGTTCTTCAAAACAATGTAGATAATTGTTGAGAAAATCATTTTATGCATTTCAATGTGAATCTAAAAGGAAAAAATACAAGAAAGAATGTTATTATAAAATTATGTCAAGTACAAGCCCAATTTATAAAAATCACTAAAAGTTCACATTTGATACATAAATTTCAAGCACATAAGGATTTCTCCTCACTACCTCCAAAAAATGAAGAAACTTGTATTTGAAATGATGCCTCAATTGTGCCGTCCAATTTTATTTGTTAAGTTCCACACACTAACTCAAATACATAGCAAAAAAAGAAAAAGAAATCACATTGGAACAATAGATGAAATATATGACAACAAAAGAAAAAGGAAGCATATTGAAACAAAAGAAGAATACTATATTGATTATCTTGTAAGAAAAGACAACTTGTACAAGTTATTATAGACCTAAGATAAATGCAAAAAACAATTGATTTGTCTAGAAAATATGTTCTTTGGAAAAATATTGGATTACTACTTTGTAACATAGTTTCAAAATAGTGGGCCCCTGATCGGAGTGATGAAAGGGAAGAGTAAGAATAGGAGGACTGTAGGGGAGAGGATGGCTAGGACAGACACCTATTTCCCTCAACATAGATCAAACAGACTTGATGGTGTCCCCCATGCCAGGAGTTTCGAGGCAGCTAAGTGCTAGTAGAGTGAGGGAAGAGGTGGGAAGAAGTGGTGGTTGTAGTGGGATGGGAGGTACCACAGATGGAAAGGGGAACATGGAAAGGGTAGGAAGAGAGCCTAGTGTGCAGTGAGGGAAGGAGGAGAACTGGCCATGTGGCTCACCTCCAGGAATTCACTCTATCATGCATAGTATGTAGGAGGGGGGAAAGGTGGGAATTGGGAGGGAGGGGCCTTGTGACTTGGTATGTAATTCACTCTGTCATGCATAGTATTTTGGAGGAGGAGGGAAAGCTGGGAATTTCTAGGGAGGGGTTGTGTATTAGCTAGTCTGAGGATTGCATTGTGAGGCAGGGAGAGTAACATAGCATAACCATGCTAGGGGAATGTACTAGAAGGGAAAAGGCTCAACCGGAAAAAACTAAGAATTCAATACATGCGAGGGATGAAGGAGTGCTTGAGCACCTATCTTAGTTTGGGGGAGAGACCATCCATTCTACAAAGTGAAGGGGGAGACTAGAGTGGGGAAGGAATGCTAAGGGACAAGCACATGTTCGATTATGGGAAGATTGCATCTCTTAGAAAGCTAATGTTAGTTGTTCATAATTATAAGGAGGAGGCACTAAAGGAAAAGATGGCTGGCCTAGGTAGAGGTAGGGGTGATGGAGGCAGAGTGAGCTAGCAAGTAGAAGCCATCCTACTACTTCTGCACCAGCAAGTCCTAGAAGAGGTAGGAAATCCATTAGGATGACTATCCAGGAGGCAGCTTGTGCATATAGAGAAGGGACTAACTGACACTAACATTCTTCATCTAATATAGCTAATATAGGAGATGGAAGATAGCATCATGGAAGAGGATTTTGAGCTAGAGCTGGAGGAATGGGGGGATATTGTCCCCAACCCATAACACACCAAGATGACGTTATATAAGTAAGCAGTGCATCTGGTACTACTGGGTTTTGAAGCAATTACTTGCAAGAGTCCTGCATCTAGTACTGGGTTTTGAAGCAATTACTTGCAAGAGCCATGGATCTGGTGGCTGGGAAATGGCAGAAATAGCCCAAGGTATGCTGAGTATAAAAAAGTACATGAAAAACCTACAAATTATCATGATTATGCAAGTAGTTCTATACTCCGTGGTAGATGCAGGAGACTCCACGGTAGATGCAGGAGACTCGCAACACCAGCTATTGTGGAATCCCACAAAGATAAAGGAATAGTTTTTTGTACTTTTTAGTTTGATCATTTTGCGGTTAGCTTTTTCTTTTCAAGTGTTTTATGTTAGTTCCAAACATGATTAGTGTTCCTAGATGTGCACTTTATTTAGCTTGGATTGAAAGACTGATTAAATTTTGTTTCTGGATGGCATATAACAGACTCAAGTGGCCAATAGACTTCGTTTCCCATATGAGCAAGTTGAGGCCACCAAACTGTTGTACATGGAACAACTTGTTTTATAAATAGAGAAGGAAGGTACTATGGTAGCTTATAGAAAAAAAATAGTTTCAAAATAGTGGGAGAAAACATGAACATGGTCTTCTATAGATAGAAAATGCAATAATATATGGAATAAACAAAAAATCATAAATTGAAAATTTCTTAAAAATATTTATAACTTGTAACAAAGATCACCTTAATAGGGGTTGCAAAAATACATGGACACCATCATACTAGAAGTTGTATAGAAAGGAAAGTGTCACATTATAGATACAATTTCCAAATGCCTCCAATGAAAAGGAAAACATTTATTAAACCCATTGATTCAATAAAAAATAAAAAATAAAACACTAATGCATAGTGCCCTAGAATAAATAAAATATGATAAGTCAACTAATTTCTAAGATTTCATGGATGAATTTAGTTTAACAAAAACTCATTACATCAAAGTACATTGAAACACCCAATTGTTCCTAAAACTAAACCATCACAAATATGGAACAATAGCTTTACAATCAATATGCCACATTTATAGAATTCAAATTCCAATTCTCAATATGTGCCCAACCCATATGTTGTAGGGCCATATTAGAGTTCATATATGACCAAAGTTGAAAAAATCAATAACAACTACCTTCAAAACTATACTACAAAAACATGAAAAAGGAAAAATCAATGCTATTCAAATGATATAGTCATTAGACAATTCCTTTCTTAACCTCCTAGTTAATAAGTCCATATAGCTCTATGCCTTGAATCTTAGTTCAAGATAATGCAACTTTATAAGCACAACTCTTGTATATACATTTGTCCTTAAGCCATTGATTTTTCTAAAACAAGAACCTCACAACTCTAAAGTTGTAATGTGCAATTTGATCATTGACCAGTATAACAGCAGGCCTCATGCTATTAAAGCACTTCTTTTTAGCTCAATTCATATCAAAGTATAAGAAAAATGACACACCAATATAAAAAATGAAAAAATCAAGAATAATACAATTCATCAAACACAAGAAAACACATTTGACTCTCAAAATTATAACACAAAAAGAGTTTTCTATATGTCCCATTTCAAAACAAAATGAAAAGGCACTAAATAAAGACTTGCCAATATGGAAAAGTGCATACACTTTACATGCACATACAATAAGGAGCAATGAAGCTAAATTGACATACAGTATCAACCTAACATGGGGTCATTTCGAAGAAGCAATTCAATAATCCAACCTTTTTGATAAAAAAGTATAACCTATATAGATAATTTCCATATATCTAATTTCATGACAAAAAACAATATTAATATAGGGTTTCAATTGACATAACATCCTAATTAACACTCAAGAATACTACAAAATTAGAAGAATGCTTAAGACAGAACAAGAAGCAATTGTCAAAAACATTGCAATGAAAAAATAGATAAACATAGACAAGCCACTCTACTTATTCTTGATTGGAGAAGCGGATACACCTAAAACATTCATGCAAAATCCATATTTCAAATGCTTATGCCAATTTATGATGCATATCACACTAGAAATCTTTTGAAACTAAAGGGACTGATTTTTGCATATACAGTTAAGGATGCATATAATGCAAGAGTCACCATACAAATCATATATATATGACTTAAACTCTCTTTCCTAAATAATCACTTTATACTAATTTTTCTGTTCTCTTTCTAAGATCTACCAATTTTTGAAATTAAACTCATTTCCCTCTTTTTTAGAAAATATGTAAATTCCTCTAGTAAATCTTGATGATCATAAAACAGTTTTTCCACCTACATACAAACAACAAATAAAATTAAATCAGTTCATAAATAGCATAGCTTAAAAGAATTTGAAAAAAATAACATTTATATTAAAAACAATCGAAAGTACCTCTTTGTGGAGTTCATGCAGGGATTTGTTCCCATTCCTATACATTCTTAATATATCCAAAAAGTAGTTGTATCCTTGTGTATCATTTTCGAACCTTTTCTGAAAACAGTAAACTAAAAATTTAAGTAAAACCGTTCCTAGTTTTGAATTTTCGAAATATGAATGTTCTGACTACGACTCTCATACCAGTTCACCATTTTCGAAACAAAATCTGGTTATAGTAAATTAGGTTGTAAATAGAACATAGCTTTCCAAAATCAAAGAACTAATGCATCATCATCTAATACATCATCATCTGCATTATAGAGCTAATACATCATCATCTGCATTATATTTGTCTTATTAACATAATTGCTCCTCTGCATTACCTTGATCTTACCAACATAATCGATTGCTTGGTTAAAGTTAACTGGCTGTTCTTCTGAAGCAAATATAATTTCATAACCTTCGGGCAGAAAGGTATTAAAACCCAAAATAAGGGAATGATGGTCTTTGAATAAACATCTTACTCGAGCTATAACACCAACTGTATCAATTCTGTAGAATTGCGAAAATATGTGTAATTAATGGAGAAAAAAGGAAAATTAAACCTAACTTGTTTTATTGATTGATAATGTCAAACTTTACAAAACAAAGTACAGACCTTCGGGCCTTGGAAGCTTTCATGATCTCAAGGAACTCCTCATATTTCTCTCTATTGTCCTTGAATATCTCTTTTACTTCCTTGAGATATGCCAGAGCATCATTTCTTGATAGCCTCTGTGATCCTTCAGAATGCTGATCCAGTCCCGAGCTGTGTTAGATTATTCCACAAGAAACAAAAATAAGCAGGTTACTCATCATGGCTTTTGTATAAAATTGCAAACAAATGCACTTAGAAGGAACAGAACTGGCTAGAAAGACTCTTAGAAACTACCAACAGATAGACAAACCGCCCATATTTAAATTTTATATTCGATAAAATACTGGGAATCTGTCCCTTTGAAACCAGTAACTCCAAAAGCTCTAGGAACTCCCTATGAACAGGAATATACCATATGGAATGGTTACCCCAGGATATCTTTAAAAAAAATTAAGAAGAAAAAGGTTATAAATCCAAGAGATCTCTAAATAACAATAAGTGAATTATGAAAACTATAAAAGAACCACTGCGGCATCGCTGTAATTCTTAAGTTCGAGGGACAAGAAGAATGTCAGCAAATATAACTCGCAAAAATTCAAAATTAGGAAGCAGAATGCATAACAACCTAAAAATATTTAGCTTAAATCACCGAACATAAAATGAATGCAATGGATGGTTAAGAAATGCATCCCCTTACAAGCACAGAAATCCCACATTTTTATTAAATATGCTTCAATCCGGTTTAACTTCACATCCACAGTATTCCCCCTATACATGTAGCATGCTACAGTGTTGTTACTGGACAAATCCGCCACTGGGAAAACAAAAACTAAAAGGAATATCTTGCCATCGTACTGTTGGATGCCCTTCATTGGGATAGAAAAGAGGCAAAACAGGTGTGCTAAAATTAAAACACACGACCCTAAAATTGGGATAGGGTGTAGAAAATCATATTCACGGTATACTAAATTGAATACAGTTATTCAGAACTAGTTGCGAGTAGAGTTATTCAAAACTAGCTAATGGTTCATCTAATCTTCCTGGAGAGAAAGATTTATGTACTGGATCGCATGGTTTCGTCATTGAAATCAGTTCAGGGTAAAGAAAACACAAAATCGGTCCTTAGCATGAGATTCCGTTCAGACTAACAAAGCCATTGCAAAATAAAAACGATGGAGAAGATAAAATAACTCACGTTTCTCCTCTCTGTCTTCCATGCGCCCCCATAAATCCCTCCTCCCGTCCTCTTTTCATGTTCCAAAATATTTACTATTGGACGAAAGGCAGCTGTGAACGCCAAAAGAAAAACCATAAATCATTTATAATTTCTTCCGCACCGGGAATTTACGAGCATAAAGCCGCAGCTATGCAGAGTGAAGAACTAGGTAGACTCTTCGATATTGAAGAATTAATGCAAGAAACGTACAGAATTTTGAGGAGAACAAGCGCGGAAGCGCAGCAGATTGAGGGCAACAGCGTTTCGATCAGTGGTCAATAACCTCGATCCTTCGCAAATTTTCCCAGCAGCCGGAGAGAATACCACCTCTTCAAATTATTCGACTCCAAATACTAATGACTAACGAGCACCTTCCCAGCCGAGAGAGTTTTTATCAATATTTCCAGCAGCCGGAGAGAAGAACTCATGACGAACTCCAAATACTAATGAGGAACGAGCACCTTTCCAGCAGATAGAGTTTTTATCAATATTTATCGCATCACTCCCCATTTAAACGTCTCCGTAATTTGTTGGGCCGTGGATTAACTGCTACCTAATTGGCACAACTCTTTGTCCACACGATACCTCCTCCAGTTGGGTTTAGGGTAGTCCAAGTGGGCTTTAATGGAAGTAGGCAGAGTCAACGGTTACACAAGGGATTTCAAAGCTTTTGACCATTGAATTTCTTCTTTTTTTTCCTTTCTTTTATATTTTTGGGCATAGGTACATCATAGTTGCTGTTGATTATTTTACGAAATGGGTGGAGGCAATGCCTATATTGTCTCAAGACGTTCACATCGCGGGGTAGTTTTTGTTTAACCAAGTTATTTCACGGTTCCGAGTACCCCAAGCCATCATCACTCATCACGGAAAGCATTTTCCTAATGAGTTGGGCCTCACATATGATAGTTCGACCCTACTATCCTCACACAAACAGTCAAGTGGAAGCCGTGAACAAGGTTTTGGTCACGATGCTTCAAAGAACTCTTGGCATGCATAAGTCCAATTGGCATCTCATGTTGTTTTCTGCTTTGTGGGCCTACCGTACCTCCATGAAGGACACCACCGGTTTCACTCCCTTTGAGTTAGTTTATGGACTCCACGCTACCCTTCCTATTCAGTGTGAGATTCCTTCATTAAAGATAGTTGTCGAATTGCTCCATGATACTACTCCAGTAGAAGAGCGTCTTCTTTGCTTAGAGCGCTCATCGTCTAGCCTCCTTAGCTATTGAAGCTTAGAAGAAGTGAATGAAAGCTCACTTCGATAATACTGTTAACCCCCTCTCTTTCATGGAGGGAGACTTAGTAATGCTCTATGATCAAGCTAACGATAAGCTAGGGGCATGAAAATTCGAGCCTATGTGACACGAGCCCTACATTGTGAAAAGAGTTTTGCAAAAAGGAGTCTACGAGCTTATTGATTATGAAGGCAATCTCGTGGATAAGCTACAAAATGGGCTTTATCTGAAAAAATACTACGCATGAGTCCAAGCACTCTCTTTTTGTATATACGTGTGCTTTGGGCAAGTGTGTTGTGTGTGCATGTTTTTATATTTTTGTCTTTGTGTGTCACCGTGATTGCTGCTTATTGTGTCTTTTTGCTTCTTGGACACATGTCTAGATCGCCTTACGTTGGTTTTACTCATGGTGCCTTCCGCAATACACACAACTTATCATCTGCGGCATGGGTGTTCTACGATCCTCATGGTGAGTTAGTATACATTCAAGGGGTTTGTCTGGGTTGTACAACGAACAATGTTGCTGAATATAGTACTGTGATTGAATTATTGGCTGAGGCGATTAACCTCGGTATTCGAACATTGGTTGTGAATTTGGACTCTCAGCTTGTCGTCCACTAACTCAACGAGCGTTATTCCATGAGAGATCATCGGATTTTAAGGTTGTGTTTACGTGTTAAGTTATTAGAAAAGGATTTTGATTTCATTACTTATCAACATATTCCAAGACGACTTAATACGTTAGCCGATGCATTAGCTAATTATGTGTTGGACAAGCATTTGCATAACATGTAATTCAACACAACACAAGAAGCATAAAGTATAATAAACCATAAAACATATGTATATATATATATGTGTGTGTGTGTGTGTGTGTGTGTGCGTGTGTGTGTGTGTCCAAAATGTTGCACCCCGTGCATCATCAAAAAATAATACATGTTTGTCTGAATACATCCGGAGACAACATGTCTCTCAAAAAATATGCATGAAAGGAAAAGCCTAGATATCTAGTCTCGGTGGTACTCATGGTAGCACGTCACCGCCCGCACTAAGTGCCTCAGGAGTCGGTGTATGCGGGTTGGCACCCCCATTGTGTGCCTCTGGTACGCTAGCGGGACATCCGCTAGCCGAGCGTAATCTCGAATCCCTCGAGTGATAGCCTTGATGTTCTGAATAAGCTCCCCTCTGTCACCACCCTCCTCCTGAGGATCTGCTCCTGCCATTGTTGCTACTAGATGTCTCCTTGCAATGGGAGACATGTGAGCTGGATGCTCTAAGCCAACATGTGCATATGCATATAAAACGTTATTAGGACAAGCATGTACTAACAAAAAATCATAAAAGCATAGCGGAGTCGCCAAATTGTTGTACACGTAAACCCCCTCTGCGGACAGAGGCGATCCCACTAGCCTAAATGGAGTCTAACAACAATCAAACAACGCTAACACGTAGGTTTCTAATTGCAAAGTAAAGGCCATTGATGAGAGCCTACCTTGAATCCGACGCTAGTATTCGTAAAAGAGTCGTCGCTTCCATTCTTTCGCTTCAGCTGGTCACAATCCTCACGATCCTCGTGAACAAACACCTGCACATGCAAAGAACAAGACAAATACAAGCATAAAATCCAAGAAATGCAACTATGTATCAGTGAGAAAGGATACAACTCAAACCTCATTATAAAAACATATGAGTGGAACCATAATGATAGTCGTCTATTACTATTGATAAACAAAAGAGAATACAACCAAGTTCTGACGTTAAATCCTCCTTTGGCTGGGTGATCAGCAACACATGCCTTGCAAAGCTTGTAGGGGATGGGGAACAAGCCTCTCTCTCCTTGGTTACTTGGACATGGATCTCCTCCTTAAAGATATAGTCTCATAGGGATGAACAAGGCCTCTTGTAGCATGAGTTTAGCAATTCTTAGACTTTGGGACTTAGATTTGGGAGCTTGAAAAGTATAATTATTAACTAGCTTGTCAAAGGGAAAAGAACAAGCTTATATAGAGGTAGGAGGAGTAGATAAGACCATCCACCAGATTCATGGGTTTCCTTATCATTAGGAAGCTTCCATGAGAGGTGGAGAACTACTTCCCTTCCATGGAGATTTGAAGCCCAACTGAGCTAACTCAAACTGGAATTAGTTCATGAATAGGTTAGGAAGAACCTTCGCAAGTTGGTTTGTTAAAAACTTTACCCAACTGGGTTGGTGCTAGTGCAACTCTGATACAGAGCGCCAGCTGGCGCGCCCTCTTTTGAGGATTTCCCCCATTGGCGCGAGTGATACACTGTGGAACAGCACCAATGCAAAAAGGGTTATATTTATGGGTATTTTGCAGAAGGTGTCTTCAGGGCATATGAAGCACATACTCAAGGGGATACAATGCAGGTGTTTTCAGGTTATGTCACTTCTCACAGGTCCCGGAATAGGTCCTCCAATGTGTGGGAGAAGGGGTAACAGGGACGGTGACAAAATACTATGTAACAGATGCCCCCTAAAGCATGAAGCCCAAGAGAGAGAGGGGTGAAATGCTTTGCAAGAACATGGTCCACTGAAAACACGGCCGCGGGAGAACTTGCACGAAGTACAACTGATATCTCAAGTACATGATGTACATGGTATGGGCGCAGCCATCCATAGCAGAGTACATAAAAACTGGATCCAAGTTATGGACACAGCCATCCAGCGAGGATTGATGAATAGACTCAGGCATAGTCGCAGCCATCCAATGAATGAGTCATGTAGTGATTATGATAATCCACAAAATGCAACCTGGATCTCAACAGACAAAATCCAGGGTCTTGCACTCCATCCCAACCCGAACAAAGTACAGGTTCAAGCATGAAAATATGGGAGTCGAAGTAGAACATGCAGGAACATCGTCTAATTACCAGTCAATGATGAAAACTGTTAACAGACACGAGAGGTACCATCAATAATGACAATGGTCCTCAAGGTACTATAGGTACAATCCACGGCGTGCAAATCAGTGAGCCGGTGTCGAATACCCGTAGAATCGTCCGATCAGAGGCCAATGATGAAAACCCTGCATCGAACACGAAGAACCTGCCATTGAGGCATGCAGGCTCCAAGGTACCTGAAGGGAGTCTCTAAGTCAACTTCCTGGATAATGAGCTGAAGTCGACAGGAAGTGACCTTGATCGAAGGTGGGCCATAATGTTTCCCACATCATCGACACGAGACAGGGGAGGATAAAATGTTTTGTGTGAAGTATCAGAG
>APFE030449384.1:0-11276 GCA_000404065.3 Pinus taeda | reverse complement strand
ACTTCCCATTTGGAGTTGCATCCATGTTCCTACCTCT
This sequence comes from Pinus taeda, assembly GCA_000404065.3. NCBI lineage: Eukaryota > Viridiplantae > Streptophyta > Pinopsida > Pinales > Pinaceae > Pinus > Pinus taeda. The sequence goes on along the minus strand of APFE030449384.1, from coordinate 11,239 downwards.
TCCAACACTCCACCTGAAGTGGTAAGACTCTTGTCTCAGGTAAAATTCAACGGTAAGAACAATTCTTCTGCTTTTAATCATGCTCTTCAATTTATTCAAAGAGTTTCAAGTTATGATATTCAAAGAATTGATGAAGGCGTTTTATGTAGAATTTTTACTCTTACATTTACGGCGGAAGCAAGAAAATGGTGCAGAACCCTCCTAATTGCATCGATCCACAGCTGGGACCAATTCGTCAAAATTTTCACTTTTGAATTTGATTGTTATGATTATGACCAGGTATATGATGAAATTGATTATCTACGGAAACAAGATGAATATATTAGGGATTTTAATATGTGATTTCATCTTGATTGTCTAAAGTACGATCTTGAAAGTGGACTCATAGATGAATAATCTTTAGATTATGCTGAACACTCCCTGCCTCCTATATCTGATCAAGCAGAAATTAGTTCGAGTTTTGTCTCATTTCTTTCTAATATGAATGAGAACTCCAATTTGAATATACAAATCACTCATAATGAAGAAAGTCCCCAAAGCCTAGGAGTCATCCATACTCTAATACAAGAAGACAAAAGCGAGAATGCCGGAGGGAAGCCTGCCTTGGAACCAGGAGATGACTTTGATACAAGGTCAGATAATATCATTGCAAGTCAACGAATGCAGATACCAAGGTTAGAACAACAAACAATTTCTCTTTCAAAAAGTATCAGTACACAAAGGTATGATCTAAAGCCCGATGCCTATGTTGAATCTGATGAACGAAGATTTTTCCATGATGATATTTTTAAATGCGTTGTTTCAGAATCACATTTTTCTCTTTATCCTGATGTTTTTAGTGATGATAACTTTTCCCCTCTCAATATTAAAGATATTTCAGAAAGCACAGAGGATTATTCGAATGAGTCATCATTAGGTTTTCAAGATAAAGAGATAGCTATAGAACATCCTTTGATTATTTTCAAACAAGAATCACTTGACTTTCCTTGTCTGAAAATATATGACGAAAAAGATGGATCTAGGGAAACCTGTAAAATCATTTATGATGGTCACTTTGCCAATGATCATGTTATTGATTTATCTCAAGTAACCCATCAAAACTCAAACAATGAGAGATATTCCAATTCGGAAATCATATCATTCAATCCTCATTTCAAAGCGAAAGACCATTCGCCTAATTTTACTATCCAAGACAATATCCCGATCTATGATTCATATCATGAAGAACCCCCCATGCCTGTTCACGATCATAACTTGTCTTCTGATTCACAAGACCTGGCCAGTTCTTGTGAACAGAAAAGTATTACAAGCCAATCCCAGTTGTGTTGTAACTTTATTTGTACAAATAATCATTTTTTTCTTTCTCACTTGCACTCATTTTGTACAAAATTGGATTGTGTTTTAAATTTTCGGACTTTTGATAGATTACTCTGGTATGTCGAGCACCTTATCAAAGAACATCCAAAAGACGAGCTACCATTTTGGAAAGCTAATCTGTGTCAAGGAAGTATAGAACTTCCTCTATTATGAGATCATCAAGCTATAACCGAAATTCATCCTCATTTTTATGATCCAATAGAGATCCAGTTGGAAAGACGTTTTCATGAGAAAGAAATTTCGGATAGAATTCCAACTGAAGTTATACATTCTTATTCCACATCCAACATTAACAGTCCAAGAAAAATTCCGTTCTTAACACTAATGTTGGAAAGTTACATACGTGTAGGAATAAAAATGAGAAGATGGCTCCACTGGAAATATCATTTCACCTAGTCAAATTTTTGTATATAGTTAGGATAGGAGTAGGAGTAGTTTAGTTAGGTTATTAGGTTTTAATTGTTGATAGACAAAATAAGAGAAGAGATTATTCCTATTCTCTACACAACCTTAGGGAATGTCTACCTCTCACTTCGTTAAATATTTTTTCTCCATGATAAAGTTTGCTTTGGTTAACAGCATTTGACGTTTACTAAAGACACCTTTTTTCTCTATCAAGATTTTGAACTTCTGCTTCTATGAATGGAAAATCTTTTTGGAAACTTGATCTTTATTATCAATAAAACTTTATTCTGGATATGATACTAGTTTCAACTCCAAAAAATTTGAAGAAAGCAATCTTAGTGAAGGAATTGTCTTACGTCAGTACAATGAAAGGCATCAATAACAAAATAAGGGGTCCCTGTAGAAATAGTTTTTCCAAAGAAGCTCTATTATTGTCGTCCAGAACTTTCTTAAGGAAAGAAAATTGACTTCCTCCCTGCTAAAAGAAATCGCAGCATTTAGGGAAACAATCCAAGAAAACACTATATCTCAAAGAATAAGAGGTCTCATCACGAGTCAGCTTATCATGATCACAGATATTATAACTTGCTGACTTTGCCAATACTGTCCACCAAAACAGGGCAACGACTTAAGATTGTTGCAATCAAAAGACAAGGGGTCTCGTCATGAGCCAGCTTGTTCAGCAAAAGTGTAAATCAAGTGAATGAGTGTGTCATAATTTGGCCACCAAACCAAGACATTGTTCTTTAGAGAATAAAAAAGGAAAAAGTGTCAAAATGGGTTTTTCTCTGAAAGGTTGTAAATAACCTTAAACAGGATAAAGGATCATTACTTGGTAATAGGTAACCTTGTCGAGGCTATGGACGCCTGTTGGCAGCAGAGGCTCTACCTGCGACAAAGAAGCATATTTAAAAAGGACTACTATATAGGGAAGACTTTATTTTAATTTTCATTTAAGACCAAGTAATGGCTAATGCAAATGCAAAGAAAAACTAAGGATACAAGTAATTAAAATAGAAAGGGGTTGAAACAAAATATGATTGACAGTTTGAAGTATAATATGTTTTATCTGTCTATAATAAAGTTTAAGTTTTCTGAGAAATTTTTTTGTTTTCAGAAGTTTGAAAAACGTCAATAGAACATCAGAGATAATTGGTTCTCCCAAGTGAATCTCCATTGTTGTAGCCAGCAACACCCCCACTTGTTCATTTGAGTGTTTCCAAAAATACTAAATGAACGGGGACCCTTAGTTAAATTTTTAAGGAAATGCAAGTTTTCCTTTCTTCAAAATAAAGTTACCATCGTAAGCTTAGAGAAGTATTTCGAATATTTTTTAACCTAAGTCAACGATAAGGTAAAGGTCTTTAAAAATTGCGTTGCAAAAAAGACAGGAAATGCCTTCATTCCTCCATAATATTGGTATGCGCAAGACCCCCGTGTTAAGCATAACATCGCATCGCGGTAAAGTAATGCTCATAAGGAAAAACCTTAAGATCTGCTGATTTGCGATAACACCGATCGCAAGATCGCATATCGCAGAAATAAACTGGCAATACTTGACAAACATTAAACTTCTGCGACCTGCGATGTTGCGACCTGCGATGTTGCGATCACCGTAATGGTGTAATCTGCGATCTTGCGATTTGCGATTTGCGCGATTTGCGATGGCACGATCTTCGATGTTACGTAAGCAAATCATGAATCATTTAATCACAAATCCTTCGGGCGCGCCATTCAAAGAAAAGCCACTTACCATAATCTGACTCGAAATCATGCGCTTTTAATGATAGTAAATGGATTAGTTGTTAGTTATTAAATGAAATGAAGACACGTGCTTTTGTAAAGAATTACTTCACGTAAAGTGGCATAATTGATATATCTGTTGCATTTAAAACTCTCCCATCACCTTTCTTAATCAGTCATTTCCACTTCGCTCGTAATCTGCAGGAACGAAGAGCTAAAACGATTCAAAGCCAAACGCAAGAGAAAATGGGAAAGAAACATAAAGCTCAAGGCTCCGAGACGAAGGAAAAGACGAAGGAGATGGCGCCTTTGTATACAGACACTGCCTGCAACAGGGACGCAGGAATTTCAACGTGGGAAGGCATGTATAGACTGCTGGAGGAAGAGAATCCTAGAGCAATGAAGGTTGATACTACCGCGGGGTCACAAAATTCTTCTGAGGCATCCTTAGAGGAGTTGGCATGTTCATTTCTTCACCGAATAGCAGCTAGACCCAAAATTTTACCGTACACAGATATGACCAAGTGGATACTTGACAATGCAGAGTTACAAGGCAGACAATTCAAGGTTCAGAGACATGGGCTCATCGGATCATTCGCCGCGCAAGACTTAAAGCTTATGTATCATCTTCCTGAACCTCAGACAACCTACAATGCACAATTTGTCAAGAAATTTGCAGCAGAGAACCCAAACCTGGCAGAGACCACTAAAGATTGGACCAGAAGAGAGGAGCCGCTAAAAAGGGACAAAAACGATATGTACAGCACTGGTTCCCTCACCTCTCCGTATTGTTTTACTGCGGCCATGCTTTGTAGACTATTTGGGATGCCGGACATCAATAAATTTTCGTCTGAATGGCTACCACTCATAGGCACTACCACAAACGCCGATATCGTGGATTGGGCCAAGATATTCTCTGATAATCTATACACCGCTGTTATGAATTACTGGTCTAAGAGGTCCTTACCTCAAAGGGTCTATCCTCCTTTTTATCTGTCTGTGTATATTATGGATTATATTTTCTATGTGTTTAAATTCCCCACCATGGGTTGGAAATGGACTACCCAGAACCCATTACCTCTCCATGTTTATCATAAGATGTTATGGAATCCCCAGTTCCTCCCGTACTTCTGTCAGATTTGTCACGGGCTTACCTTACCTCTACATAGAATGATGTATGATGAAGAGGAAGGGAAAAGAGCAAATGCACCCAGAATAAATGAGAGTCATAAGGAATTGCTCTTTAACAAATGGGATGATCAAATCAGGCAGGCAGAACAAGTAGCAGAGACAGCGGCCACGTAGGAAAACATCCTTATCGATTGTGTAAATGAGAATTTACACAGGGCCAACTTGATCGCAGAAACCACCCAGGGGTACCTACCAAATAAATCACGACTGGAGGCAGAATGGAAGTAGAAGGCGCGGGAAAAGGGAAAAGCGATCTAGGAATTGAACAGGTTGAATTGGGAGTGTTACTGGGCACACTTAGTCAAGCCACACAGTCAATGGATGACTGTGAAATGCATCATAAACTCAGTCGAGAAAGTAGTGCCAGCTCTCATAGATTTTATTTTCGCAGCCCAGCTCAGCGCAAAAGTCGGCCAATCGACTCTTCTCAAGTCCATGATGAACACTTGCAGTTTTAAAGACCAAGATCAGAAGTAGCTTATTTTTAGAAGTTTGTTTTTTCTATTTATTAGATTAGAAAAAGGATGGTCATTTGAAAACTGTATCCTAAAATTTTGTAAAAACACTATTATTAGAATTAGGAAGTAGTATTTTAACCCTTCTCATGAATTTAGAGAAAGGTCCAGAGATTTGTCAAAAACTTCTCCTTAGAACATGCACTTCTGCACCCTCAGAGGAGGTTTTGATGAATGGATGGATCGAGATTTATTTTTATTTGCATTTGATGTCTACTACTAATGTTGCACTTTTGTACTCTTAGTAGATGTTAGAACAAGTAGAGATAGATCGTTTTTTGCTTGAAGTTTGTGAGTAGGAATCAGTCATAAATGGTACTTTTATCTCTTGGCCATTTCTGCTTATATTCTTTAAGTGATTTATAGTTTTTAGTTGTTTATATGTTATTGCATGAATGTATGGGTTACCATTTGGCACTTTTGTACGGTGGAGTCATTTATTTATGTATGACATATGAATAGCTTATTATGCGATATGTTGTTCACAACTGTTTTGCCTAACTTCTTATGCAGAGTGGTTTATCTCAATTGGTTTCTATTCTTATGATAGTTGAATGATCTTTATTACCAGTTATTGTTTGAAATATCTTTAGATCGCATAATTGAAGATATACATCCCGAGTTAACGTAGATTAGATGTGTTGTTTTTCATTAGATTACAATAGCAATAGAGTTAGTTTAAGAATCTGAATTAAATTAGCTTTAAAGTACTCTTAGATCAACATTATTCAACTCTACACACACACACACCCTCAGATCGGGAAACTAGTCCCGTTATCCCCAGTCGGACCCACTATACCAAACGGATAAGGAGCTGCCAACCAAGGTCCGGACCGGGTGGGTATCCCCTTTGTTGTCGACCCGATTTTCGGGGCTTCAACAGGACCACGGGTGGATTGGAAGGAGGGAAACTGATCAACAAAGCACAAATATGAATGGTTGAGACTAGCGAGAGAGGAAAATCTAGGGCCTTCAGCTGATTCTGACAAGAGAGGAGTGACATGACCATCGGATTCGCTTAGAATAGCTTTAACTCCATGGGGATGGATAACCACCTTAGGTGAATAAACGCGCTCAACTCAAATAGCCAATTTTTTCCTTTATGGGTCCTGACCTAGGTTCAGCGTTAGTTAGCCAAACAAATCGCTACACTACTGGCCCTTTCAGCATCATCCCATGGAGCGATGATCGAAGTCTCACCCGAAGCAGTATGGAGGGATGCTAGAAATAAGTTTCTGCACCTTGAGATGGTTGTGATGTTGGTTTATACCCTCAGCCCCTACTTTTGCGCAGGTCGCTAAGCCTTAGGGCTCTATCAATCTACCCTTTATTCTGCCCTTTAGTACCTTCGCGAAGGTGTACGATTGACCTTTGGCAGCCCTAACCCATCATCCAGGTACTTTTGCATAGCTATGATAGTGCATTGTATAGGTTCCCAAGTTATCTTAAGTGTTTTACTTATCTTACTATTCAATCATAGTTAGTGGCACGTAAATTGATACCCTTACTTGCATTCAATTAACCAGTATAATCACATATATTCACGCATCAAATAAACATTGTAAAGTAAACCCAAAACGCAATATAAATAGATGCATTAACAAGAACTAAATACATAGTAATTGCAGAATAATTCTCTTTATTGACATCTTCTAGTTTAATACAGATTCTATTCACTCTACGCACATAGTTATAGGGGTCTCCGCACTCAGCTGTGAACTTCCACCCTAGGCCTATGCGCACTCAGTTGTAGAGCCTCTACCTACACTAAGACCCGAGAACACTTAGGCTAGTTTCTTCTTTCCTTGACTTAACTCTTCACTTAACTACTTAGAGCTTACTTACTTAGATCTTACTTACTTAGCTTCTTTTTTATTCAATCCCATGGTCTGCAGACCATGGGTGGATCTTTACACCTGACTTTACACTTTACAAAATAAGGGTGGACAACCCTTTATGATTCTTGACACCTTTGCACTCCACGACCACAAAATGTGAAAACATTACAACTTTATTACAAAATTGTCCCAAAACATGGGCTTTTAGCCCCAAAACTACCCTTAGTGGAACCCGTTCCCAATAGGCCCCCAACAGAAACATGGTGACTTTCCCTCGAGTCACTCTACGGGCATGGAGATCTTGGCAGGAAGACCTCCTAGCTCAACCTGTATGACGGAAACCTCAATGGTGCACTGTGCGACCGCTTGCTTCACTTCATCAACCAACTACTCTATTGCTGGTCTTGAACTATCAGCCTTAAGCTTTTGTTGAGTTGCTTGCATATCAGCAAGCTCGTCTTCAATGGAGGTTATGACCAAATAAGCTTCATCCAACCAGGGCTTCAAGCATGTCTTCAACACTACCTCTTTGTGTTGCGCTGCATCTACCTGTTCCTTCAATGTTTTGCCTTCCTGCAGCTTTTCCACTCTCTGTGTGAGCGCGACGGTCCTCGCTATACCTTTTACTTCATCATAGCACTAATGTAGTTCTCACGCCTTTGTCTTGAGCTGATGTACATTAGGATCCTCCTGTAGGCCCATTAGGACCTCAAATGACTATTCAAAAAGCTGTGTGTAGTCTGCTACTACACAGTCTACTGCCATTATCACCTCTATGACAGAGGTTGCATGCTGCTCATTTACTTCTAGTAGATTTTAAGGTTGGGCCTTCAACTGCAAATCTACAATCTGTAGGTTCCACTCCAGCTGAACCTTAACCAACTCTATGGTAGTGTTGCGCACCCTTGTAGCAAGCTTGTAGACCTATTCATCTACCTCCGCATGCTCAGGAATGGCTAATTCGAGGACCATTTGATAAGCTTCCCTCACAGCCTTAATCATGTTCATATTTGAGTTAGTAAGTTCCACCATGGAAGTGAGGGTGGTGTCTCTCTACAAGGCCATCTGTACATTATTAATCTTCTACTCACTTATTACCTGCAAAGTGCATTGTTCGTAGGGCCTCAGCTTCATGAATACTCTGTCCTGTAGTAGATGGAGTGCCTCACCAAGAAGCGCTACCAAATTCAACCCTAATCTCTTGAGGGCACTGAAAGCGGGCCTATTAGCTTCATTTTTGTGGTGAGTGCTCCATCTAGTAGTAGTATTGCTCAGGATTCCTTCGCACGTAGCATCTCAGCAGCTTCTAAAGTACCGATAGTGAGGTTGGTGGACACCATGCCAGTCTATGATGCATGGATCTAAATCTCATGCAAACCTGTTTGGATGGGCCCCAATAGTTGTTGTTGCTGCTACTCAAACTGCTGGAGTACCTCCGCAGTGACATCCCGCACCGTGTCTCCAATGTCATTCAAATCTTCCTCTATTAGGGTGATTGGGTCTAGCGACGTCTTACTGGCCTTGGATTTCTTCTACAACCCCACTTTGTCTTGTTCTCTTGGACGTTTGATGCGGTATGACACCGTCTACAGGTCCAGTCCATGCTACTCTATTTGCTTGTCTGTTTCTTCCTCTATTTTGGGTGAAGGTGACCTTGCACCTTTATTAGAGCCACACTCTATTTCGCCTGTCTATTTTTCCACCTCCTGGGTGGCATCGTGCTCTACCTAGGCCTTGTCAGTGGCCTCCTTCTTCCTCTTCTCGGCCAGCTACACCATCTTGAGCTTGGCCTCCTCCTTTTCATGTTGCGTGGCAGGCTTGCTTGACCCCACCGCCAAGTCTTAGGTAGTGTGCCACTCTGTTAGCCAAGGATCAAGAATTGCATCAATTGCGTTGTCCATTACCAAGTAAGCAAGTCATGCCGCGTTTGCTTAGGGTCCTTCCATGTCCTAATCGATATGTGCTGAAAATCTGCCTTGAACTCCGTGTACTCCTATAGCTTAGCGGTTGAGAGCCTCACGTATGCTTATTTCCATCAAGATCCAGAAGATCTTGTTATCCTTGATGCGCTGAGCAACCTTGGTCACCCACAATGAAGCATACTTCGTTTCTTCTGGCAAGTTTGGAGTGACCGAGGGGAATTTATTGTCTTACGACAGTTCCCAGGCTACTAACACAATGGATAGCAAGAGCCATGCATAGTGGAAGGTCTTGTTGAGCTCCTATGCCTCACGGTAGTTCGCAAGGAACTCACCGTAGAGATAGTGCACCCAATTAAATTGGACTCCTTCACTGCATTGGGCCGCTCGAGCGAAACTAGTGTTGGCACTTCATCTGTGCGACACTTCCTCATAAATTTTCCTACCAAAATCTACGTGGCCACCTTGACCATAGGGTTGCAGATACTCGAGATGGCATAACCTCACTGATTCTTCACAAGCTTGAATTTCTCCTTCATGGCCTCCACGAGAGCCTGCTCGCCACCTTTTCCACCAATCATCATGGCCAAATTTTCCCTTGTATAGGGTAGCCACGTGATCCTATGGATCAACCTATCAGTGATGGGTATTGGCTCCTCCATCCATAGACACCCATCATGCATTAAGCATAACAACTTCTTGATGACCAATACTGTAATGGGGTGCAATTGTAGTGTGGCACCCACAGTAGGTTGAGCAGATCTACCTTGTCTACTCCCTTGAGCCACTTCTGTGGTTCCAATGCAGTCATGACAATGGGTGTGTGAACAACGTGATGCATGAATTATTCTATCGCCAAGTGCATGAACTTTTCATGGTCAGCTAAGTCCCAATCTTCTAGTTTCAACAGAGGAACCCGCCCCAACCGTGGTCCTTCAAAGAAAATCACGTCTAGTAGCAGAGGTTTGTGCAAGGCAACCTTGCTTTTGTCAATATCTGTTGGCACCTTGGCCTTGCCCTTGCGTAGAGGAAGATATTCGGGCAACTTAGTGATAGGGCCAGAACCTTCAACTTCAACTTCCTCCACTTCCACCCCCAAATCCTCATCATGCATCGGGATGTCCTCAATTTCTTCCTCCTCTGACTCCAAGTTAATGGCTTTCCCTTTTCTTATGCAGTGGGCTTGTCCTTTGATGTGTTTCTTATATGCAACATACGCACCAGTATCGTAGCCTGCTTGCCCTTCTTATCCTCCACACTCTCCTTGGTCGGGGTAGGCTTCGGTCTAGGTGTCTGTGGTGACTTAGGGACTTCAGCTAGTACCTTTGCAACTTCGGGAGCAGCTCCCTCTGCCTCGCTAACAAATTCTGACACAGCCCCCTTAGCTATCACTGCTTCAACATCCATAACTTTGGATCCTAGGATAAAATCATAGATGAAATTGCGGTTGGACTCTGGAAACTGATCAAACATGGGGCAGTCAAGAAATTCTTCGAAGAATATGTGGGTCATGCACATCTGAGAGCTCACCAACTCAATCTTCAAAATGAAAAGTGTTTTTTGTTGGGCCTCCACCTTTAATTCATAGGCCATTTTGAATTCAGATCCGACTGTTCCCCCCACATTCAGTTCATTAATGGCTAATTGGCAGTAAATTTCCAAGGATCTTACTCATAAATTTTGTCTCAAATATCTGACACCCACTTCATTTGGCCACATTCTTATCATCAAATCATGAATAGTGACTTTAACGATCACTTTCAGACTGACCTACGCAATTTTTCCTTGGTAGCGTAGCTCTCTTTGTGTTGTCGAAAACCATGTGACATTTCCTTGTTCTACAAAATCCTCCAATCACGAAGTTCCCCAACCTGGGTAGTGTAGTTTATTGTCCCGTGCCTCCTTTCAGCTACTTGGAGCACTAAGAATATGCTACCTTCATATATTCACATGCTCGTATCACCGGTGTATGGCTTCAATTGGTTTCCATTCACCTTTCCTGGGATCTTCGTTCAATATAACCAACTAAACTACTCCACCGTAAGTGATCTCCTTAATGACATAGGGTCCTAGCTAGTGCATTTTGAATTTCCCTAGAAATTTATCAAACTTACTATCATATAACAAAACTAGATCATTTACCTTAAATGTATGCAGCTTAATGTGTCAATCATGCCATGTTTTTTTGAGTTTCTTTTGGACCTGTTGGTGAAATCCAGCCATAAATCTTTCTTCCTCAAGCTCAGCAAGC
>APFE030449382.1:1537-16719 GCA_000404065.3 Pinus taeda | reverse complement strand
ACAGTGGCTACAATAAAAATCTATTAGACATGACTTTGGAGGAATTGGTCACCACCAACAAAACAAATTCTTCACAACGACGACTAGGGCGGGGACGACCACCTTGTGGACACTGTGGAGGACGATGAAGCCAAAGCTCTACTCATCGCCCCATCAACCCTAGACAAAAACCACCTCCAAGTAGTAACGGGTACATTCAGATACGTTTGAATGGTGTAATGGGAGATGGGCAGAGATCAATAGCGGTGGAGAGCGGCACCGTGAAGATATACATCTCAAATCTCAGTTATAAAGTTGATAATCACGATCTCGAAGAATTATTTTCAAAACGCGAGAGAATGATACTCAAGAAATCAACTGTTCACTATAATGAAGAGGGGCTCTCCTTGGGCACAGCCGAAGTTGTTTTCACAAGAAAGAAAGACGTTTTTTCTGCCATCTAAAAGTACAACCATCGACTTCTGGATGGAAGGCATCTCGAACTTGAAATAGTCGACCGAGAAACGGAAAACAAGTCTACCAGAGGCTATCGTGGTTGTGGAAAAGGCATAGAGGGAGGCATAGGGAGAGGGAGAAGGACAATGGAGATTGCTTTGGCATTGAAGTATATGCACAACCCGGGATTTGTGTACAGAGGTCTAAACCCTGAGAACATGCTGATACATGGCAACGACCATGTCATGCTCACTGATTTCGACCTCTCCACCACGCTGTGTCCACCTTGCCATCCGTCACCTGATTCTCCTCATAAGAGTGCGTCTAAACATTGCATCGGTTCGATACAGGTCAGCATTCACGTCGCCGGTCAATGAATTTTTGATCCGCTGCATTGGTCAATAGGTCGTTACACATAATTTATTAGCATAGTTATATATTAATTATAAACTATATAACTATATTATAATTATAATTATAAATAAATATAAACTTACAATTAATTATTTAATATAAAAAAATAAAAAATAAAAAATCACAATCATAATAATAATAATATTATTAATTTTATAAAATAAACCAAGAGAATATCTCTAACGAGCTATACGTACCAATGTTGCATTAATCGTTATCGGGATTAAATCGATGCGGGGAAAAAATCATAACATACAAAAATATTCATTTTTTTTCAATTTTTTTAATATTTAAAGCATCGACAACATAATATAAATACATTGACACATAAATATGATAAAAGAGCTAATATATAAGATGTTTAATATCATTTCTAGTGCCACATCACACATAACAGTGAATCATGTCTTGAATAGTAAGTCTTGACTCATGACTCCCAACTCAGCCTCAAAATATCAACAAAAAATATAATAATGTATCTCATATCATGAGTCATAATGTCATATACAATGAAATGAACCAAATAACTAAAGTCTAATACTACTGATTTCCTTTGCTCCTCTAGATGTAGATGTTGGTGGGGTTGGCAGTGGACTCTGCTGTAGTCTAAAAGCTGAAGAACTAGGAGCTACAGGAGGTAGACCACGTCCTCTACTAATGACAGGGGTAGCTTGGGTAGGTTGTATCACCTCCTCCTCAATAATCATATATATCTATATATATAGTATATATAATATATAATATATATATTTTTTTTTTCCCCCCCAAAAAATCGTGATTTTTTCATAAAAATCGTCAAAAAAAAAACATGTATTTACCGGCCGATAATATTGCCGATTTCAAAAACTCACGATTTTATGATATAATCGCGATTAGTGCAACACTGATACGTACTAGTGACAAATTACATATGTCGAGATAGCAAGCGCAACATGAAGAAAAATATCAACAATAAGCTTGAGGACAAAGCAGGTCAATAATAAGCTTTGAGGACAAAGATTTTCGAAGAGGAAGGCAATGTTATGAATATAATTCATAACAAAATAAAATAAATATAAATAATGTAAATGATAAATAATCAAATAATGATTATGTTAAATAGTCATCAAGTTAAGTGAAAAGACATGTCTAAAAGACATGCTCAATCGTGAAGGGACACCTGCCTAGTATATATGCGGGTCCTCATTGTAATATTCTACATCACTTGTATATTTTTATATATAATAAATTATTATTACAAAATACCTTTTGTGTATTTTTACATTAAAGACAACAAACTATAAGTTTTGTTGCTTCACACTCATATATAGGGAGGTGACAATACTTCGAGCTCAAAGCCCCAAGTTTGGAAGGGAAACCACATATGAAGTCTCACTGTGCCCTTGATAAACAAGCTTATTTCACTTAGATGCACTAATGAATTATCGTACCTGAAGATGAGGAGGCGCATTGTTCACTTTGTAATTGGAAGGTGGTTTCATCATGGGTAGGGAAACTTGATTGGGGTCCATGTCCACTAGAGGATCATATTAACACCACAGGGGATGCGTTGAGAGCCATGGGACTCCCATCATGTGCAGAGCATCATTTCACACCATGGGCACATCAACACCTTCAATAGTTTGTCTACTGCCCCACATTATTCGCGAGATGATGCACTTGGACCAGTGTGCCCAACCGACGTACCATTATGGAGTGACTACTGATCTGAGGCCTAAAGGAGGTTTATCTCACCCTTGAGACATGGGAGGGAAGGCACCATCATTAGAGCCCTCATTTGGAGCGTTATACATGCTATTATATCATTTGGATGCCCTTGAGACCAACATTTGTGCCCCAAACCCACGTTGGGGCCCCATGTGGTGACTTGCATGGAGAATTAAGGGCCGTCCCTTGATTGATGATTTATGGAGCTCTCTCTCTCATCTTGGCACCTAGAGGACTCAACATGGCCCTCCAATGGACCTGCATCAGCATGACATCATCAACTTGGCTAACATTTGGATGGCTAATTTACTATGAAGCACGAGTTCGCAAACTCAGGGGTGGGGTTCTCGAACCTGTCCTGGGTTCTTGTCCCCACGAACTGGGTGCTAGAGCTGGGACGTCCCAAACGAACTCTTAAGAATTGTGTTTGTCCTATAAGAACCCGATACTCCATAATCGCGCCATGGGTTCTTTACATACAATGGGTGCATTGAACTGCGATTTTGGGTGCGTGGTTGGTCTGTCGGTGGCATGTGGCAATAAAATAATGTTTTTTTAATTAAATGAAAACCACTGTTTTGACTTATAACCCAACTCGACAACCCCTATTGCATTTGTTTCATTGTTGAATGCTCCCATTTGTCATTTTCGCATAGGCCTCTCATGGTGGCACAACGTTTGGTGATGGTCCTCGGTCTTGGTGTGAGTTTGATGACTAACGACACAATTTGTTGGAGTACTCAATAAGAGTTTGTGGCCACTGGTGTTGACTCTTGAGCTAATTGCAAAATGGGAAATCGTCAACCCCTCTAACTACTTTGCAAACTTGTTATGAAACATTTAATCATATTTCTAATTTGGATTCAAAATTGTTGAACCAACTTGCAAACTAGTTTAAAAACTGAAGGCAAGAGAAAGAAATGTAAGCTTGGGTTATGCACAGATGCACAAATATTTATATAAAGGACATGTTACACACATTTTGTTACAGTTCCAAGGAAGCAGTGGTGCCGATTTAAAAAAAATGAGATCAGGATCATCAACCAACAACTTATTAAGTCATTGTAAGCCCATTCTGCAAAAATCTAATATAAATGATGCTAGTAAGATCACGTATTTATGTAACAACCTAGGTAAGCCTATCATTTTAGCGACGATTTTCATCCTAGGAGGTTTTTCTTCTCTTTAATTATCTGTGTTTCTAAACATGGATGATCAACATAATTTTTCCCTCCGGCATCAACCCCAAAGCTAGGGTGGAATTTTCGACAAAGTCTTAGGTGAGTCCTAGTGTTTTAGTCGAGTCTTTTGTAAAACTGATTTGGGAATAATTTAAGCTATTTGGCAAAATTTTTTTATTGCAAATCACTTGGTCTACTAGATGAATGTTTTATTGAAATGTTACAGAGAAGTCCTTCTCGTGACAGTGAGTGAGAGGACTTTAGAACTTTTTGGAGAAGGCGTACAAAACCAGAATGCCTTCTTAAGAAAATTACAAGTTTTTTTTGAAGATATTACAAGAGTGACCCTTTGACACAGAGAAGGGCTCTTTTCAGACTCAAGTAGATTTACACTGATAAGAGGATTTAAAATAACTTTTCTCTTCAAGCAATAATGCTGATCCAATTACAATCATAACTTCAAAACACCCCAAGACAAGTAGGTCAACCTGTTGATTTGGGGTAGCATCGGATGTGCTCTAAGCTTCAAATTTTGTAGGGAAGTCAGGCACAAGTATTCCAAAGAACCCAGAAAGTGTTTTGGGAAATTCCACCCAAAAGTGATTTTATTAAAATAATTAATATTTTTAATGGGGTTCCTAAGTCTAAACTTAAGAAATTAAAATATTAATGGGTATTAATCTAATGACGGGTGAAACTTTTAGAAAAAGCTATGGATCAAGTCAAAACGATCTGAGTCTTTGATTATGTTTTAATCTAGGTCATTGATTGCTCAACTTGAAGATATAAGAAGGGACTTGAGGGTCATCTGGAAAATACACCAGGCAGATACTTAGTTGCCCAAGAGGAATCAATTTTCTCACTGGTCGAAGTTCGGCAAGAGAAAATCAATTCAGAGGGAGAGTTGCAGGTTGAGGAGAGAAGGAGAGTGTTCAACATCAGTCAGGGAGACAGGGACAAAGACATAGAGAGTTCAGAAGTTCATTTTTCTGATGCAGAGCAGCTACCGAGAGATTTTTGATAGTGAGTTGTTGCAATGAAAGGCAAGGATAGTTGGGTTGGAGTATCTTCTCTAGGACCCAGGATAAGCAGCAAAGAGAGGCTGAGAGACACCTGAAGGGTTGACGCTGGGCCAGAGGGGCCCACGCAGAGCTTGATGCTGAGCCAGAAGGGCTCATGCAGAGACAACATAGTCATCTGAGCAGAAATCCGAGTTTCGCAGAGGAGCTGACATTTTGAGCTGGGAGGGCTGGAAACTGCTCCAGAAAATAAGACGTTTCCCAATTGATCTGATGCAGAGCCTTTTTGAGGTTGACGCAGGGTCAACATAGAGATAGTTGGGGATAGTTGGTTCAGCTGCTAGAACAACCGGGATTTGCTAGGTAGAGTGAGGTAATCTCACTAAGTTTTTTCTGCCAGTATATTTCTCTATAATTGGATTGCTAGAAGGGCATCCAGAGTTGTATTTAGAAACTACTGCTTAATGATATAAAACCCTTAGAGCTGCTGCACCGGTTTTCCCACATTGGGTTTTTCTGAGGTCATTTGTTCAAAAATAATTGTGTCATTGTGTTTGTATATGTGCCGGCATTTTACTTACATTTAATTTCTGCAATGTTTTAATTGTGAAGGCTGCAGTAGAATATGTTTTGATATTTGCCGTAAGAATATAGTGAATAACTTATGTCTGAAGTAATAAGTAGAAGAAGTCATATTAATCACTGCAGTAGGATTTCCATTTTAGAAATTTTCACACAACCTTAAATGACTGCCTCCAAACTTTGATGAATTGATAACCAATTTACTCACTGCTTAGAAAACCAAGACCTCTGCAAAATCTGAATTTCAAACTCAGAAAATAGATAAGTTTTTTTGCAACAACAATGGTTTGAAGTTCAGTGAATGGTTCTCCTAAGTTCACTGCCCCAAATAGATGAAATGACTGTCAAAAAGACCTACTGCTTTAGCAATGTAGAGGCAGCAAGGGCCCTCAGCCTTAGATGCAGGTGACTGAGGCAAGTATTGAACTTGTGGAAAGAGGGGAATAAGCCTCCCAAAGAGACTTTCTTGGCCCTTTCAACTAAACAAAGGATTAGACCAGCAAAGTTTATGCCAAAAAAATGATAAGCCCCTTTTCTAGTAAAAAGAAAGGCTGGAAAATTTGACAAAATTTGTATAATTAATTGTGGATTTTCTGAGATTTAAATTCTAGAAAAATTATGTGATAGCTTTAAAGTAAATTTGTTTCATAACAGAGGGTGATTGCAACCCTCCTTCAAGCCCAAGCCCACAATTGAGAGGAAAGAAGCTTCCCAGCCCTTGCAGTTATTCCTCAAAATTTCATACCAAAATCCATTTTTCAAAATACCAAAGCCTAGCCAAATTTTTGATGTGGAAAAACCCTTCAAAATTCAATGATTACTTCTGCAAAATTCCAATGATTAAATACATAATATCTGAAACAAGAAAATAACCTAAATAGTAAAACCCCTTCAAGGTTAGCGACTAATCTAACAAGAGAAATCTAACTGTTGAGTCACAAAATGAATATCAAGGCTAGAAAATCAAAGGGCAAGCTAGATTTGCAAACAAAAATTTTGAGAAATAAATTTGAAGAAATTATCTACAAAATTTCTGAAATGGAAACACTTGTCAAAATTTAAAATTATGATATTTGAAAGGGAATCAAATCCTAGCGGCTACTCTTAAAATTTATTCGATGAAATTCAAACCCTTAGAAATTTGTCTTTGGGCTCAACTTCTGGTGAATCCCTGCCAAATGAAGGTTACAAATCGCTGCAAAAAACCAGATTAATGAAATAAGCTTGAGAACCCCTTGAGAAAGATTCGGTTTAGAGGCAATGGAGGCGTCTTAACGTTTGAGGTTGCCCAGAAAAGATTGGGCTCAGGCCACAAATATTTTTATTTCTCCTTAATCTATTGGGTGAATCACCTTCAAAAATAAAACCCTTATCCCTCCTGTTTAGAATCTGCAAAGTCAACAAAACAAAAACCCAAATATACAGAAATTTACTAAATCTATACCAAGAAAAATTATTTACAAATCTACAAGGACTATCCTGAAGAATATGAGTCCAGCCCCATTCTTCAAATAACAAGTAATAGCTCTAGATAGCAGATATTATTTAAGCACAATGATTTAAAAAGAGATAAATGAGATAAATAAAATTTTCCTCTAGCTATGGTCTAGAAAGCCTGCAACAAATTCGTCAGATAAATCCTTCAAGTGAAATAACGTGGATTCTCCCACTTCCTCACTCAGGAGCTGGTTAACTTAATCAAAAGCATCTCGTCATGCATGAGATCTGATTCAAATAAATGTTTTCTACACAGCTCAAAAAATTTGTTAGCTTCAGATGAGACATGAAAAAGCACACTAGCCACTTCCAATTCGAAATATTTTCCAGATCTAATCACCAGTGTAAGATAGCTATACACTAGTAACTCTATGTAAGCAAATGAAATAACAAATAAAATCACCAATAAAAACTTAAGCTCAAGAATTCATTACCATATCTGTAAGAGGAGCCACAATATTTCACCACAAAAACTTGTGTATTATTATTTCAAAATAGAGAAAGCTTCCAGACCAAAAATCCAGAGCACAACATGAAGAGATGTTATAGTGAGGAGCATATGCTTCCTTATATAGAAAAAATGAGAGCTCTAGAGACTCCTCCAAGTGAATAATGGCTAGTTCCATGAAGGTGCACAAATTTGACTTGATCTTGGCTAATTAATGCTTGATCCATGTCAAAATAATCTCCACCGTTGATTACTTGAGAAAAAATTCGAATTCCTTGATGATTCTTTTTTCTTGGTCCAAAAAATATTTTTGTGACTTTTTCTCCTCGAAAAATCCCCATTTTCTTAACCAACTTGGACCATAAATTCGATTTTCATTAAAAAATTGATTTTTTTGGGAATTAATTCCCTTTTGTTGCTTGATTTGTGGAGATTCCCTTCTTGGAAAGTTCACATTCCCTTTTTTAATATTTTTCACTTGGAGAGAATTTATTTCTCTTATTTTTATTTTTTTGACCAAATTTCGACTAATTATTTAACCACTTTTTCACTGTAAAACCAAAAATAGAAATAAATTAATTTTTTGGCATATGATTTTAATTTGTTTTGGCCAAAAAATTTAATTAATTGATACTAAAGGGCATTAATAATTTTTTCCACCCTTAAATATTTAGGCCATGGTGTTGAAATATGAGGGACCATGCACCAAAATATTTTTACATCAAGCTATTATAATTAATTCAACCCTTGAAAGGGGAAAACACCTTTAGACATAGACCCTTAATAATTTACCCAATTTTGCGATCAATATGATCTAGTAGACCAAGTGAATTGTAATAAAATAATTTACCCAGTTAGCTTAAATTATTCCCAAATCACTTTTACATAAAACTCTACTAAGAACACTAGGACTCACGTAAGACGTTGACGATAAATTTCACCCTAGCTTTGGGGTGAGGCTGGAGGGAAAAACTTTGCCGATCATCTGTGTTTAAAAACACAGATTAATTAGTGAGACGGAAAACCTCTTAGGATGAAAATCATCGCCAAAGTTATAGGCTTACTTAGGTTGTTACATACATATCATTTACATTAGAAACATTGCAGAATGGGTTTACAACTCTGATAGATTGATGAATATTGGATATTTGACTGCTCAAACATGATAGAATTCCTTTGCAAAAATGTGCATTGCTATAGGGTAGTTGACATGGAGTGGTCAACACCTCCCAAGCTACAATTCTCAACATTTCTCTTCGCAGACACAGATGTTCCATGGTTAGATGAGATTTATGAGAACATGGGCTCTATGTGCGAGAGGATCCAATCCATCACAGATAGGAAAGATCCTACTTTATGGCCACAGTTGAAATCATTTATACATGGGCAGAGGAATAAACGAAACACCCCATTTCATAGATAGCCTATGCAGTTAATCCAAAATGGTATGATCCCACAATAGGGAGGAGACCTCCTTCCCAAGATAGAGAGGTTGTGAAAGGGTTTAAGGTTGCTATTAAAAAAATCTATGGTTCTACAGAAGAGGTCAATTTTCACGTGGCTGACCTGTCTTTAGTTCACATGATGCTTTGATTGATAGGCGTAAGAAGAAGAATCCGATTGATTGGTGGTGGCTTCATGGTGTTGATGCTTCTGAGTTACAACAATTTGCGATATGATTACTTGGACGGGTAGCTAGTTTCTTGTCTTGTTTTTGTATTATTTAATTAATTTAATTAACATACTTAACATTGTCTTGACTCTTCTCCTAACAATTTTCCATATGATTACTTGGGTAGGTAGTTAGTTCCTCAGCTTGTGAGAGGAATTGGAGCACATATGCTTTCATCCATTCATTGAAGAGAAACAGGTTGGGATCAATGAAGGTTGAGAACTTAGTATACATTCATAGTACACTTTGTCTTATATTGCATAAAGACCCAGGGTACAAGAAGGTTCCTTTCAAGAGATGGGACCAATACACAGATGATGCTACATATGTGGATGAGGAGATACAACCATATGGTCTTATTGAGCTACCTCCGTTACTATGGATGAGTAGGAGGCTACAGATGAAAGTGATCCCTCCATAGAGAGCCCGTTGACTAAAGATCTTAGTGATGTTGATGACATGGATACTGATGACATGGCTTAAGGAAGCCAAATCTTGTTCATTGTTTAGTTTCACTTTTTTTGGAATTTTGAAAATTTGAAATTTCTATTTCATGTTTTGAAATGCCTTAGGGCAAATTTTGAATATAGTATGACAATGGACATATAATTATGATTCTAATATCTATTATCATGATTCACATCAATATATAAATTGCAATTTCCACTTGATATCAAATTTGAAATTAGAAATTTCAAAGTGAATGTTCATGTTAAGTCTTTAAATGATTTATTTTTCTTGTTGTAAGTTGGAAAATTTCAAAATTCACATATATTATAATTTATAAAATATATAATATATATAAATTATAATATACCCCCGACAAACCCACGTACGCTGTTTCAAAAAGTGATGCATCCGTTCTCGCACCCATCCCCAAACCCACGTTTCCCGGCAACATATCTAATTTATAATTTTAAAAAATCTCTTTGGTTGGCTTATGACCAAGGCATGTTTTTTGCCCATTATTTTACTATTTTTGGGGCTAATAGGCTAATTGAATTTAGTAAGACTCATATAAATAGACCTTAAGTTCATTTGTGAGAGATCATCGTCACACTTGAGATTAGACATCTTGAGAAGAACTCACACTTGTTTCTTTTGGGTATTGGAGATCTTTTGGAAGCATTTTGATATTTGGAAGCTATTTTTGATTGTCTTTGGAGCTACTTCTTTGGATAATGGATGGATATATTACATGTTGTTTTTGATTAGTGGTTGTCATTGATGTCAACCCAAGCAACACTAGGGGCTACCTTGATCTTGCAAGGGCATTTTGACTTGACAACTCATATTATTTTGAATCAAAGATCTTCTCGATGGATTCTACTCGTCGAGATGTTTCTGTTGATATATGGTATGCCTCCCAGTTCTTCACGGTTTGAGAATTATTTGCGTTTGAAGTTAGTAATCCCAGTTAGTGGGTAAAATCCTCTGGGGTTGTGGCATGGCACTCATAATTGGTTATGGTCATTGAATAGTCAATAATTATAATTAATAATATTTTTTTGCTCCTAAAATCCCTCCAATGTTCACTTGTTGAGGACCCTCTCAACTCAAGACATTCATATAAATAATGACCCTCATATCCTCCTCTTGTAAGGATTTTGTGTCTTCAAACAGGTCATCGTGGCATTTTCGCTATAACTTTTTTTCTGCGAAGCTTCAGAAGTTGAAATTAAAACCCATTTGAGCCGAAATCTTGATGAACCTCGTGATTGAATTTCAGATCTTGGTTCGCTATATTTTCAGAGATATGATCTGAGAAAGTTAGGGTTTTTTGAGGCTCAAATAGGTGACATTGGGAAAGCATCATAACGTTCTCTTAGAGCATTGGATTCAAATTTTGTAAATAGTCACAGAAAGAGGACGAAATGTAGTTTGTTGAGTAGCATTTTCAGGGCCGAAGGTCGCAACAGTGACACATGGCACTTCGTACAAGTTCTCTCTACTGAACCAGGCTATAATCAGGTCATCGTGGGAGATTGGGCATAACTCTTTCTTGAAGAATCCAATCTTGATCAAACCTGTGGGGTTGCAAAGAGGACTCAAAGGGCTACCATAGGACGAAATTTCAGACCCTGGAGATCCTATATTACATAGATACAATAGATTCAATATCGAGCTCCTAGAAGGCAAGAAAAAACATGCATTCAAGGATCACTGCTGTAAAGACCACGCATCAATAGTCAAGGGTAAGTCTCCTACAACAAGGTATGTATGATTAGTGTTTACAGTTTAACTTTGAGTATCGTCTCTGACATATGTTTTTGCAACACAACGCAAGTATATACAGGGTCTCGGTTATATCTCTATGTCTCTATATGTCACAGTTAGTTTTGATACCACATTTCGGATGTCCTATTCTTGATACTACACATTTGATGCTACACCAAGTTTGCTAAGATGGCACATGGCTTGAGATTGCAGGAATAAGAAGGTCTGGAAAAGGAAACATGTATAGGAAGATAAAGCATATAACAAGGTTTCAGTAGTTATGCTTTCAGGATTTGTAAAAGCAAAAGGTCATGAGGAATTAGCAGTTGCTTCAAATAATGACTCAAGTCAAGATGGCACGTTAGGTGACTCACTATTTTGAACAATCTAGCTTGTTGGATCCTTAAGCAGCAGTATATGGCACAAGTCTACAATTAATAGGAAGGTAGTTTGAACAAGATGATAGTTTCATTATAGGTTTAGGGGGTGCAAAACCATTGAAGCATTACAGGTTACCAGGAACAAGGCAAGATTAGTCTGCAAAGGATATGCACAGGTTGAAGGAATCGGTCTTGAAGAAACATTTGCTCCCATTGCCAGAATGGAAGCTATCATGATGTTTCTTGCTTATGCTAGCTCGAGAAAAATCAAGGTCTACCAAATGGATGTTAAGTTAGCTTTTCTAAATGGTGAATTGGAAGAAGAAGTTTACATTGAACAACTTGAAGATTATTTGCCCTCTGGCAAAGAAAACTACGTCTATAGATTAAAGAA
This sequence comes from Pinus taeda, assembly GCA_000404065.3. Classification (NCBI taxonomy): domain Eukaryota; kingdom Viridiplantae; phylum Streptophyta; class Pinopsida; order Pinales; family Pinaceae; genus Pinus; species Pinus taeda. The sequence continues at coordinate 4,773 of APFE030449382.1, read as the reverse complement.
GGGTCTATGGTCTCAAGCAAGCTCTTAGGGCTTGGTATGCTTGTATTGATAGGTATCTACATCAACAAGGATTTAAGAAAGGAAGCATTGACATCAATCTCTATGTGAAAGTGGATCAAGATAACCTAATGATTATTGAGGTATATGTGGATGATATAATCTTTGGAAGCAATGATAACAAGTTAAGTAAAGACTTTGCCACAAAAATGAAAAGTGAGTTTGAAATGTCTATGCTTGGTGAGCTGACATACTTTTTCGGGCTTCAAATTTCTCAGCAGGATAAAGGAATATTCATATATCAAACCAAGTACATCAAGGAAATGCTCAAAAAATTCTAGATGGAAGATTGCAAGCCAATCTTTACCCCCACGATAACAGGTTGCAAGTTAAGCTTAGAAGATTCCTCAAAAGATGTGGACCAAAGGTTGTATAGATCCATGATTGGTAGTCTTCTATATGTGACAACCTCCCGACTTGATGTGATGCAGACAGTTGGACAAGTAGCAAGATTCCAAGCAGCACCAAAAGAATCTCATATTATTGTCATCAAAAGAAATCTTCGATATCTTAAGGGCACAACGGAATATGGTCTATGGTATCCCAAATGAAATGATCTAGTTATCCAAGCTTATATAGATGCAGATTGGGCAGGAAGTGTTGATGATCGTAAGAGTACCAGTGGAGCAACATTCTATCTAGGAGGTTGTCTTGTTTCATGGTTAAGTAAAAAGCAGTCTTCAATCTCGTTATCCATGGGAGAAACAAAATATATCGTGACAACAACTTGTTGTACACAAGTTCTCTGGATGAAGCAAACTTTGCAAGATCTTCAAGTCAAGATTGATGAGCCTATTCCCATCTTTTGCGATAACACCAGCGCGATCAGTATCTCCAAGAATCCAGTGATGCATTCCAAACGAAGCACATTCCGATTAAATATCATTTCATTGGAGCGTAGGTTGCCGAAAGGAATATCAAGCTTGAATATGTTGGCACAAAGGAAAAATTGATGACATCTTTACCAAACCATTACCTCGTGAAGCATTTGAGTATCTTCACCAAAAGCTTAGGATTCTCCCCAAGTTTTCATTAGACCCATTCTCTTATCTACTCGAGTAGAAAGGGGGAGTGGAGGTGTGTACAGGTCCGCAAGATGGCTGTTTATTAAGGGGAGTTACTCTTTGCCATTGATGACAAAGGGGGAGAGAAGGCAATAGGAAGAGGTGTCATGATCGTAGGGGGAGTACTTGTGTTGCCACCAATGCCAAAGGGGGAGATTGTTGATCAGTGGTTATCATTGATGTCAACCCAAGTAGCACTAGGGGCTACCCCGATCTTGCAAGGGCATTTTGACTTGACAACTCATATTATTTTGTGTCAAAGATATTCTCGATGGATTCTACTCGTTGATATGTTTCTGTTGATATATGGTACACCTCCCAGTTCTTCACGGTTTGAGAGTTATTTGCGTTTGAATTTAGTAACGCCAGTTAGTGGGCTAAAATCCTATGGGGTTGTGGGATGGCACTCATAATTGGTTGTGGTCATTGAATAGTCAATAATTAATGATATTTTTTTGCTGCTAAAATCCCTCCAACGTTCACTTGTTGAGGACCCTCTCAACTCAAGACATTCATATAAATAATGACCCTCATATCCTCCTCTTGTGGGGATTTTGTGTCTTCAAACAGGTCATCGTGGCATTTTCGCTATAACTTTTTTTTGTGAAGCTTCAGAAGCTGAAATTAAAACCCATTTGAGCCGAAATCTTGATGAACCTCGTGACTGAATTTCAGATCTTGGTTCGCTACATTTTCAGAGATATGATCTGAGGAAGTTAGGGTTTTTGGAGGCTCCCAAATTCCATGTCAAACAGGTGACGTTGGGAAAATCGCCATAAGTTTCCCTCTGAGTATTGGATTCAAATTTCATAAATAGTCACAGAAAGAGGATGGAGTGTAGTTTGTTGAGTAGCATTTTCAGGGCCGAAGGTCGCAACAGTGACGCGTGGCACTTTGTACAAGTTCGCTCTATTGAATCATGCTATAATCAGGACACCATGGGAGATTGGGCATAACTCTTTCTTGAAGAATCCAATCTTGATCAGACCTGTGGGGTTGCAAAGAAGACTCGACCCTGGAGATCCTAAATCGCATAGATACAATAGATTCAATATCGAGCTCCTAGAAGGCAAGAAAAAGCATGCATTCAAGGATCACTGCAGTAACGACCACACCAACAGTCAAGGGTAAGTCTCCTACAACAAGGTTTGTATGATTAGTGTTTAGAGTTGAGTTTTGAGTACCATCTTTGACATATGTTTTTGCAAGACAACGTAAGTATATACAGGGTCTCGGTTATATCTCTATGTCTCTATATGTCACAATTAGTTTTGAATCTTTGATACCACATTTTGGATATCCTATTCTTGATACTACACATTTGATGCTACACCAAGTCTGCTAAATCTATATGATGTTGTATGTTAATGTTACTTGTCTTGTCATAGTTGATAGAATGGTCTCTATTGTTGTACTTAGAACTTGGTTCATCACAAGTCTAGGGTTTGTCATTAGTTTCTATTGTATATATCTTCAGGTCAGTTTTGGACATAGTCTTGCATAGAGTCCAGGCCTATATCAAGAGTGGGAGTCTTTGTCTACTGCTACAACAAGTCAACAACAAAAGTGACAAGAACATTTCATGTACGCATTGTAATTTTAATTTTTATTTATTCATTATTATGCACTTACATGTGTTTTGAAGGCAGAGGTAAGTTGAAGGCTATTTTGTTTTTCCTTTTGAGATTGTGTTTCGTTGGGCAAATTTGCATGCAGGTAGAAGAAGATTCAAGGATAGCATCAAGAGAGCATTCAAGAGGTGAAGTATCAAATCAAAGGAAGCATTGCAGTGGGACATCCTTTAAAGACATGACAGCCATCCGTATATTGTGAAGAAGTGTCAAGGCCAAGAGTCATTATTGTAAAGTTGTAAAAGAGTCATTTGTAAAAGTGTCATCATTGGAAGAGTCATTATTGTAAAAGAATCAATTTGCCTAGAGCCGAAAAGGCATTGTTGGGAGGTATAGGAGTCTTTGTTGGGATGATGTCATGGTTGGGTTGCAGGTCATAATGTGATTGGGTGTTCGGTCAAAATCATTCTAAATCATATTGTATCGTGGATCATTGTCCTTGGTACAGGAATCCACACTCTTGTCTCATTTCAGTCAATATAGG
>APFE030449379.1:0-12305 GCA_000404065.3 Pinus taeda | reverse complement strand
TCGTTAGTAAGTTTTGAGGTTGTTTCCCTTTATACAAAAATCCATATTCAAGAGGCCATTGATGTCTTAAATAGAATCACTCACACTCACACTACAAAATTAGTTTCCCTATGCCTCACCTCAACTTTCTTCAATTTACAAGGTGATTTCTATGAAGAATATTGTGGGGTTGCAATGGGTTCCCCTATTTACCCTACAGTTGCGAACTTATTCATGAAGGATTTTGTGACCAAGGATTTAGCCTCAACTCAATTTCACCCTAACAAGTGGAAGATGTTTGTTGATGATACTTGTGTTATTTTCCCCCATGGACACTAGAAATTAGACTTGCTTCTTAGCAATCTTAATTCCCTATCCGACTCCATCAAATTCATGATGGAGGTTGACGTGAATGGGTGCTTTCCCTTCCTTGATATCCTCTTCTCTATAATGAATGATGGTGATGTTTCTCACCAAGATTTTTGTAAAAAAACTCACATGGAACAATATCTTTATGCCAATTCTCATCACTTTCCAGCGTAAAAAATTGGATCCTTATCACTTTTACAACACGTGCTCTCAAAATTTCTAACGATAACCACCTCTAGCAATAGAAGTCTCATATTCTTAAATTATTTCAAAATAATTGATATAACCTAACTCAAGCAGTGAAGGTCTTTAAAAGAGAGTGTAAATAATCAAGGGTTAAGAATGCTCATGTTGATCCCATCTCTAGGGTTCAACCTCCATTTATCGAGAGGACCACGAACATGATTTCCCATACCCTTAAAAAGAAGAGAGTTTTTGGTTCATTCAAACCTCTTAATACAATTAAAAATTCTCTTAGATTTTTTAAGGACCTTGTAGACCCTAAAGGCATGAAAGGGGTCTACTAGATCCCTTGTTACTATGGGGTTCCCTACATTGGAGAAACTGGTTGCTCCATTAACGAGAGAATCTAAGAGCATGCACGAGACATTAGGCACAATCGTTCTCTCTCATCACCTCTAGCTGAACATGTGGACAAATCCAAGCACCATGTGTGCATTGAAGATTCTAGATTCATTTCTATGGTTGATCACTTACACCATAGGAAGCTTAGAGAAGCTATCCATATTGAGAAGCATGCAATCAATCTCAACATAGATGATGGTTGGAAATTAAGTAAGAGATGGATTCCCACCCTCTTCTTGATTCTAGTGAGAGATGATGGTTGGAAATTAAGTAAGAGCTCAATTCCGACCCTTTCTTCTTCTTTTATTTTTTATTTTTATTTTTCACGTTCAACTTCAATAAGAATACTCGATTATTTTAGTGTTTTTTCTTTTATTTGAATTCTCACTATAGTATTTTTTTAATTTATATTAATAAAATTATTTAACTTATTTTATTTGAATTCTCATTATAATATTTTTTAATTTATATTAATAAAATTATTAAACTTATTCTAATACAATTTGAAAACTTTTCAAATTAAAAAACTTTGAATTATTTTTGACTCTTAAATAATAAATTTGTTCTATTATTATTATTAATTTATTTTAATAGGAGATTTCATATATCATAATAATAATATAAAGTCAACTCTTAACTAATTTAAGCATTAATGGTGAATCGATAATCCTAATTTTAATGCCTTATAATATTTTTTAATTTTATTTAAAAATATTATAAGTCGGCCTGCTGTGCTATAAATATATATTTGATTTCGATTTTCAATTTTCAATTTAGGTTTGTAAATTCAATTTTCTTCGAACAAGTCGTGAACAAGCAATGCAGAATTTCAACATGGATATAACATTCCGAGCAGTGGGTAGTGACCAGCCCGAAACCAGTGCTGAGCATCCTTCGGAGTTGAAGGAGCAATGCAATATGTGCTTTGACGATGTGAATGCCTATATGCCCAACTCACAGGTGTATTTCCAAACTCACAATAGATGATTGTGAGAAATTCCTGCCATCTAAATGGCTTGAGATTTTAATAAAAAGGTCTGAAGAGGAAAAAATTGCAGATTCAGAGAAAGTATATTGCCCATATCCTGATTGCTCGTTTTTGATGGCTTCATCGGAATTAAATAAGTGTGCACAAGTTCCTTCTCCCTTTTCTGCGTCATCACACTCTTCGCTAACAATAAAAGCAACAAAATGCCAGAAATGCTGCCGCTTGTTTTGTATCGAGTGTAAGGTTCCTTGGCACACAGACATGTCTTGTGAAGAATATGCCCCTCAGTTGGGCGCTGTAAGTGCAGAATTGAATTTGCTTGCAGAGAACAAGAAGTGGAAGCGGTGTCCGAACTGCAAACATATGATTGAACGCACTGATGGTTGCCCGCACATAATTTGCAGGTACACGATTTCTGAGCCATGGAGTTTTTGTTTATTAGAATTTAACCATAACTTAATAGGAAAGTGTTTTATGTTTTCTACCTTTTTTTATAGATTTTTATGTTCTAATATTAAATTTGTTTATCTTCAGGTGTGATCATGAATTTTGCTATCAATGTGGAATTCCATGGAATGGTAATTGTGGTTGTGGTGTGGAAGTAGAAATTATTGATGAGGAGCAGGACAGTGATGATGAAGAACATAATTATCAAGATGGAGATAAGATGAAGATTTAAATGATGTAGATTGATGTTTAGGGTGATAGTTTGTTTTCTTTTTTTTTTTTTAATATTGAATATTTATTATTCAAACTATAGATAATTTGAATTATAAGCTATTGTTGTAATAGAAATTAGAATAAATAATTAACACTTCATTTGATGTTTTAGTAATGTTTTTGGAATCTCATCTATTTGTATGGTTGTAAGGGAAAAAAAGTCAATTCTCTTTAAATTATCTTTTAGTTTAATGCTGATCTACTCATTTAATACTATTTTGTGTTATGATAATGTTGTTCTTTAATAGTTGTATATTCACTTTTGGTGCTCTATATGGTCATACATTGCTTGAACCTTTATTTTTCCTCCCAAAGTTGATGTGACCTATGGAGGATGATAGCCATAAATATGTTTTGTGGACATTATTTATGAAGCTTGTTGACCATGGTAATATCCTATCAAGCTTAAGAATCCTTCAAAGTTTTGGATTTTTCTCATTACATCATCACTTCAATTTTCCTAGGTCCACTTCAATTCCTTCTAGATACAATTTCATCCAAACATTAAACTGAATTAGTAAATTTAAATGATATCACCAAAAATTAATGACCTTTATGTGTTTTAAGCACCATTTTGGTATTATGATTTTATTATATCCTGAATGAATATCCAACGTGGTAAAGAAAATCACCTTCTCTAATTTAGCTAATACTTCATTAATTATAGAGAAATCACTTTGATTAGGACTATTATAGAGAAGTCACTTTGATTAGGCCAATTATGGAGGAATGATTGTGATTATATTGAATAAAGCTAACCTCTAACATTTATTAAACCATACACTCATTCATCTTTCCAAATATCTTCTAAGTAATATTTTTGAGATCCATGACAATAGAATGTCTAGATATTTTAACATATAATCAATATAATTGTGAAATTAAAAATGAGTAATTATTTACTAGTGAACTATGCATGTAATGATTTAATAATGATTTGTGAAACACAAAAATAAAGGACCTTTTTGTGGTAATAATTTAAGTATGTTAGTGGTCATTCTCACTGCATCTTTTTTGGTTGGGATTCTTGTAATATTTCTATTCAAAATTTCTAGAGTATTAATCCATGGCAGTTGATCCATGTCAGTAATTCTCACCTCGAGGGTGAACTCATGGTGTGCTCACTTTTTCCCAAGTGACATCCTTTCAAATAATCTAGTTGCATGGGATGTTTAAATGTTGACTCTTACTCTCTATATTTTAAATTCTAAAGCATATAAGAGAAAATGCGTAGGTTGTTTTTACATATAAATTGATTGAATAATGTACATACGCAATTGTGTTTAAAGCAACCAATGTATACCTTATAAACTTATAATTTAGTTAGTTCATTTTTAATTTGTGTTTCGGAATCATATAAGCAGTAACCGGTATAGTAAAAAGAGAGCGAAAAATCGCACACAATAACAAAAGATATAAGGTGGAAAGCTAAAGTGGGTAAAAACCACGTGTTGCAATTCATCTCTCTCTTCTTTTAATAAGAAAATTCCTTTTACAATATTTCTATACTGGTGCAATCTTATACTAGTACGCATGCTTCTACCTACAGAAGGCTACAACCTTCTCTTTTCTTCTAGGGACCACGTTTCATAAATTTTCACACTCGATCCATCAATAGCATCAATCAAACACCAAAATATATCTCCATCAATAATCTCCCTTGCACTAACCAAAACTGAATCAAACAATCACTTCTCTAAATGTTGTAAACAGAATATAGTAAGAATACGAGAACCTAAGCCAAAACCCAGAATACTGCAACAACAAACAAAAGTAGCTAAAACATATTTTATGAGACGTACGCTATTTCAATGTGTCGAACACACATTCACACACTGTTATATGAAGGAAAACATGTGTATACGTTGTTTGAAATGTTGAACCAACGTGTATACATGCCTTTGCTATAATGAACCTGTGTGCAGATCTGTAAAAGATGATTTAACCTTTACAACTATTCAAACATCAATTATACCCACATCAATAGATTTACAGATTATGACATGCACCAATTATGAAAGATCAAAACCACACAAAGATACTTTTCTTCAATCTTTAAGATCTTGACCCATCAGTAAAACTTATCCTTCTTCAAGTGCTGAGGTTCCTCCTTGATTCAGATCTAGATATGCACCATAACCCAATGACCAGTATTCTAGATCTTGCTCTTCATTAGATATTCAATACTTGAGTGCCTTTTCCTGATGATCTCCTCCTCCTTTTATATTCTTAGGCCTTACTCAATATCATGGTCCAAAACCACTTAGAAGCAATACCTTGGACCAAATATCTAGGGTCAACACTTTGGATAAGATACCTTGGACCAATACCATGGGTCAAAATACCAAGGACCAAATACCATAGACCAAAACCAAATTTTTCAACATGTACACTCTTTTCCTTGCGTGAAAGTGCATGTATACACATACGCGCATTTTGGTTGGTGATCCCGCGTGTATAGACTACTTTGTCAAGAGGAACTTGCGTATATTTCTTTTCCCTTCATTCTGAGAGCCTAAACTATGATTTGTCATCTAAGTGAGTTGCCATCAAGGACAACACTTATGTCATAGTGCCAAACCTGTTTCATAATGCTAAGAATCTCCCCCTTTGAACTTGATGGCAACCCCAATTCATTCTCCGCCTTTGTCATCAAGGCCAAAGGGCTATGCTCTCATTGAGTACATGCTTTATTCTCTGATATGCTGAAGTGTGTTGTTCATGCTCCCCCTGACTATAAACATGGTCTACAAAAAGGTGTTCTACATGAAGAACATGACTCTATACATCATAAATGACCTTCCTACCACCAAAAACTCATACACACATCCATCTCCCAACCAAGTGGGAATATACCAAGATTGACTCATCCACCCAACCATGTGGGGATACACAAAAATTTTATACATGGTAAAACAAGAACTTTACATACATAATCCCAGGCATAGTGGTGAAACAAAATAGGTCATTACATGACCTTGATAATAAAATATATACAGGACATAGAGACATAATATCTAAAACAAGACTCTGATAGTCATCAACAACTATCATGAGCAGCATTTGTCAATCACCAACCAAACCAGCAACCATGATCTCCCTTTGCACCTATTACACCTCAAACAAAAACAACTTTGAAATTGTACCAAGATATTCTAACATAATGCCAACAATGCATTATTAGAAGTATTTTCTCCCCGTGAACCTGTGCCAGATGATCATTGTCAGACCCATATCAGACTTTTTTTCATCGTGAGTCTATCCCACTGATATTCTTGAAACCAATGTATACGCGATTGTATCTAGAGAAATTGGTGTATGTACGTGGATATGCTTCATCAAACTCGTGAAACAAATAAGTATCAATGACAAGAACCTCGTGGTTTGGTGAATATATCAGCAACCTATTCCTTGGAGGGAACATACTCCAATTTGACCTTTTGTTCAAGCACTTGTTCCCGGAGAAAATGATATTTGATAGGTATATGCTTGGTCTTGGAATGCATGATAGGATTCTTTGAAATACTAATTGCACTTTTATTATCACATAGAGTGGAGATGGGTGGAGTACATGTGATTTGAATGTCTTGCAATGTTTACATCAGCCAAAGAAGTTGTGTGTAGCAAGATGCAGTAGGCAGATATTTTGCTTTAGCTGTAGATAATGCAATTTAACTTGTTTCTTGTTCAACGAAGACCCTAATCTAGAACCCATAAAGAAAGCACCACCACTAGTTCTTTTTCTGTCAACCATGCTTCCTGCTCAATTTGCACTTGTATATGCATGAAGTGTGAGATCTATATCTCTAGGATACCATAAACCAAAGTTTTGTGGTCCTTGAAGATATTTGAAAATCCTTTGGACTGCCTGAAGGTGTGTTTCCTTTGGATTTGCTTGGAATCTTCCAAGTATTCCCACTGCATGCATGATTTCTGGTTAGGTACCTGTTAGATAGAGTAGACTACCAATCATGGATCTGTAGGTTGGTTGATGCACTCCTGCTGATTCATCACTTGCGCTGAGGCGGCATCTTGCTACCATAGGGGTACATACTAGTTTAGCATATTCCATTCCATATTTCTTCAAGATCTCCTTGAGGTACTTGGTTTGTGATAGAAAAATACCATCTTTATTTTGTTGAACTTGTAAACCAAGAAAATATGTGAGTTCACCAAGGAGAGACATTTTAAATTCTTTCTGCATTACCAAAGCAAAGTTTTGACTCATGGCTTCTTTATTACAACCAAAAATTATATCATCGACATACATAACAAGTATTAGCAATTTATCATTGTCAATTTTATATATAGATTTCTATGAGCTGATTCTTTTGAAGCTTGTCTTAGACCATAGAGGGCGTTTCTAAGTCTACATACAAGTTTTGGATCATTTCCAAGGACGAATCGATCTCATTGCACAATATATACTTCTTCATATAGATCTCCATTAAGAAATGAACATTTCATATCCATTTGATATACTTTGAACTTTTGAAAGCTAGAAAGAGCAAGGAACATTCTTATGGCTTCAAGTCTAGTAAAAGGTCAAAAGTTTCTTCAAAGTCTATACATTCTTTTTGAGCATATCCTTTACAAATGAGTCTAGCCTTGTTTCTAAAAACTTCCCCATTTCATTCAACCTCTTTTTGAATATCCATTTGGTTCGAATGATATTTTTATCATGAGGTCTAGGAACTAATTCTCAAGTACTATTCTTTTCAATTTTCTCAAGCTCTTCATTCACGACCTTGACCCAACATTCATCTTTGCATGCTTCATGTATATTTTTCGGTTCGATGGAGGAAAGCAATGCTAAATAGCTTGAAGCTTCTATAATATTTCTTCTTATATGTACACCTACCTCTTTCTATCCCAAAATTTGAGTCTCTGAATGATTTTTCTGAACATATCTCGATGGAATCTTTTCTTCTTCCATTATCTACTCTTCTCGTGCTTCATCGGTTTCTTCTTCTTCAGCATTAGTCTAATTTGATGTGGAAGGATAATCCTCATCTTCTTCCGACTCTTCAGTTTTTACCTGCTTTGGATTTTCGCCTGCTTCATCAACCACAACATCAATACTTTCAATAATTTTCTCTAATCTTTTATTATAACACTTGTATCCTTTACTTTGGGAAGAGTAACCAAGCAGAATTCCTTCATCTGCTCTAGGTTCAAACTTGCCAAGTTTTTCATCAGTTCTTTTGATGTAACATTTTCTTCCAAAAAATTTGAAGTATTTTACACTAGGAATCTTACCATACCAAAGTTCATGAGGCGTTTGAGTGTTGTTTACTCAAACACTTGTTTTGTTGAGAATAGTGATGGCAGAAAATGCAGCTTCACCCCAGAAGGTTGCTGGAGTTCCAGACTCATCTAGCATAGCACGAGCCATTTGTTGAACAGTTATGTTCATCCTTTCTACCACTCCATTTTAGTGAGGATTCCTTGCAGTAGATGATTCCCTTATTATTCCATGTTCTTCACAGAAGTCAAAGAATTCATCCGAGGTAAATTTCCCTCCTCGATCAGACCTAAGACATTCGATTTTGCGATCTGATTCGTTTTCAACCAAAGCTCTGAAGGCTTTGAAATTTTCAAATGCTTCGTCTTTATGCTTTAGAAGTCCTATCCAACACATTCTAGAAAAGTCGTCAATGAACAATATAAAGTATTCTTCTCCATAAGGTGACTTTTTCCTTTATGGACCACATAAATCAGTATGGACAAGTTTAAGGGCCTTACTAGCTGATCCTTCCTTCTCAGGGAAATGTGTTTTGGTTTACTTACCGAATTGACATGATTTGCATATTGTATTTTCTGGAATTTTGATGTCAGGAAGATCACAAACAACCTGGAATTTGATTGCTTTCCTTATCTCAGGGAAGCTTAGGTGCCCCAATCTTCTGTGCCATAGCAAGTGTTCATCATTTTTGCTTAGATAGGACTTTTGTTGTCCTCCCTTGAGTATGTATAAATTATTTGGAGTTATTATGCCTTTGATCACTATTTCTCCTGTATCAAACTCACGAACAACGCATCCATTTGATCAAAATATTACCTCATTTCCTTGATCACACATTTGACTAACACTCAATAGGTTATGCTTTAATCCATAAACATACATAACATTTCTATCTTTAACCTTTTATTTTAAGAGAACAGAGCCTTTACTTTTTATGACTACAGGAGTGTCATTTCCAAATGAGACCTTCTTTTCCATTTCTAAGGCACTACATGACTGAAGTTTTTCTTTATCACCTGTCATTTTTTTCAAGCATCCACAATTGATGTAGCATTGCTTTTCTTGTCCTTCTGCATATAAGGCTATACCACATATTTCGGTTTGTGTTTCTTTCTTTCTCCATGTTTTGGGACGTAATGAAGCTTGCTCCTTCTGAGATGTTTGTTGAAATTTACTCCTGCATTCAATGTCTTCATGACCGAAGTTGTTACAGATAAAGCATTCTATTTCATTTTCAAGAGTAGAAAAGTTATTGTAGGTCCTTTTCATGATCCCAGTCACATTCATTTTATTTTTTGCTTCTCTAGTCATGATGGTCTTGTAAGAAACACACTGAGTAGTTTTGCATCCAAATTTATGACATGAGAAACATTTGCCATTAAAGAAATTCCTGTGATTATCGAATCTATTAAATTGGTGATTATAGTTTGCATTGAAATTCGTTCTTGAAGCAAATTGAGAATGATTTACATGTGGTTGTTTATAGCTTCTATTCATCCTTGAAGTAGATTGAACTCGATTTACCTGGTGATCTGCTTTAAGCCATTGCTGATGATTGCCAACCTGTTCACTTCTCCTTGCTACATCAAGATAGCTTTTGGAGGTTGATGGCTTTTGTGCTTGAGATGATTCTTCAGTATATCCCAGACCTGTCTTTGTTAGAGGATAACATTATACTTTTATAATTTCTTCTAAAGTTTCTGATCCTTTAGCAAACCTAAGATTGAGAGCTTTTGTTTTCTCAATTTATTTTCCTAGACCCACCATTTCACATTGTAACTTTTCATTGCATTTTTCCCTTTCACAAGTTGGAATGTTAGAGTATCTATAATCATACTCTTTTCTTCTAAACATATTTTAAGTTTAGATATTTCTTCATAGAGACCATCTTCATCTAAAGCATCCAATAAATCATCATCTTCAAAAGCCATAAGAATTCTATAATCATTACTATTTTCATCTTCATCACTATTTGATAACCATCACTATCTTCATGGGTATAGTAGCTTTTCTTATTTACACTTTGTTTTATATTCCATTTTGTTGATTCCTTACCTTTATCAAGCTTATCATTGTGGGGCACCGACTCTTCCACAAGAAAAACATTGGAAAGGTATTTTACTTCTGAATCTTCTAGAACCCCATTGAAGGTTCTTGACAAAGTTTGGCTCTTCCTCTCCTTTTGATGTATGTACTGATTCATTGAGTTCTCTTTTTTCTAAAGCTTTGAATGTAGCTTCTCTCATATCTGATGGACCCCCTTTTTTCATTTCAAAAGCAGTTAGGATTCTATGCAGCTGTGACATAGTAATACTCTGAAGATCCTGATTTTCTTCTATGGCAGAAAATTTTGATTCAAACTTAGAAGACAAGGATCTTAAAACCTTTTCAACTAAAGTAACTTCTTTTATCACTTCACCCAAGTTTTTCATGTGATTAACAATATAATCTATACATAAGAAATAATTAGCTACACTTTCATATTTGTGCATTCTGAGAGTTTCATATTGAATTCTAAGAGATTGTAGTGTTGCACGTTTTACCTGATCGCGTCCTTCATAGATTAGAATGATATTGTCCCATATTTCTTTGGGGATTTTGAGCTACATAACCTTGAGAAATTATGATTGTGACAAAATCCGCAATAGAGTATTGATAGCATTCACATTTGTTTCATAATGCTTTTTACCTGTCGTATATGTAGGAATTGCCGATGGAAATGTGTATCCTCCTTCCATGATTTCCCAAACATTTGTTCCAAGAGATTGAAGATAGGTTGGGGTTCTTACCTTCCAATAGACGAAGTTAATCCCATCAAATATTGGTGGTATAATGGATGCCTCTCTTTCGTAGTTACTCATGATGATAGATCTTTCTTCAAGCGATCAAGCTTCTTCTAAAGGTCCTACTCTGATGTCAATTGTTCGAAATAATACTAAGAGGGGGGGGCGAATTAGTATTAGCAATTTAATAATATTTCATTTCCATAAATAGAGTTATATACGCTACTTCTCTTAATGCAACTTGCATATATACTCAACTATGTTTAGAGCAACCATCGTATATCTTGTAAAATTATCATTTAGTCAATTGATCTTTAATATGTGTATTAGAACCATATAAGCAGTAATAGGTACAGTGAATATAGAGCAGACAATCACACACAAGAACACAAGATATAAGGTGGAAACCCAATGTGGGTGAAAACCACGTGCTACAATTCGTCTCTATTGTCTTTTAATAAGAAACTTATTTTTACAATATTTATGTATTGGTGTAGTCTTATACCAGTATGCAGGCTTCAACCTGCAAAAGGCTACAACATTCTCTCGCTCTCGAGCTTCTCTTGGAAGGGAGCTACAACCCCCTTAGCTCTTGTACTAGCTGATGTACTAGTAAGTAGGTGCTGACCTATAGAAGGCTACAACCTTCTCTTTTCTTCTAGGGATCACGCTTCATAAATTTTAAGACTCGATACATCAATAGCGATGATCTCTCAATCGTCATAGTTCAATTTCTATTTCTATTTGCTTCGTGAATAGCGATGATCTCTCAATCGTCATAGTTCAATTTCTATTTCTATTTGTGGCATCTACGGTCTGTCTATGCGTTGGGATCCCTTGACCTCGATACATTCAAAGTGCATATAAAATTTAGGTTTCGACTGAAAACCCTAATTGACTACAGTGAAATAATCTTGTGGTCTCACACTACGCGGATCCTTCAGTACTGGTTTAGAACCCTAAAGGTTTCTAGAGGCGAAACCAATTTCCATTCGATTGGAAACCCAACACCAGCAGCAACTTGGACCAAGGAAATAACTAAAGAAAGAAAGGAATGAACTCGAAGAAGATGATAGATACGGTGAATTTCCCAGACTGCAATAACCAGACGGAGGTGGTATTCGATCACTCTGTGGGGGACACAGTGTGTGTGGAGTGCGGATTGAGAATTGTAAATTCTGTCTAGCAGAATTGTAAGTTGGAGAATTGTAAATGCGATTTCAATTGTTTTGAATTCAAATTGAGAATTGAACAATCTGTTCGGCCACCCTGCTCATGTAAATTCCGTGTAGCAGAACTCTTTGCCTGAGTGCTTTACACCCATCACCAAAATATCGTAATATTTTTGCAGTGATACATGTAGCAGAATTGTGAATATGGTGTTATATATGTTGATTTTTGCAGAGATATATATATGGTGATATATGTAGCAGAATTTTAATGATTTTTTTTCTCCATAGCAAAATCATTTTTTAAAGCAGCGGAAGTTTTTTAAGAGAATTTTTTTTTGCCATCAGAAGTATATATCGGAAAAAGTTTTTTATATCAGCAGAATTAACCTTTTACAGAATGCATTCAATCATCTCTATGATAGGAATAGTTCTCACTGGCAAGGAGAACTATCTTGACTGGTCCC
>APFE030449372.1:0-10305 GCA_000404065.3 Pinus taeda | reverse complement strand
AAAAAAAAAAAAGAGGAAGAGGACATTTACTATGCTCCATATGCTAGTGTAGTTGGAGGTTGGATGTATGCAATGGTTTGTACTAGGTTATACATTACATATGCAATGGGAATATTGAGTGGGTATATGTAAAAATCAAGGAAGGAGCATTATATAACAATAAGGATGGTTTTTAAGTATTTGCATGGCACTACTAGTTATGGATTATGCTACCAATGAAGCCCAGGATTGGACATAATGTTGGAAATACATGGCTTTGGTGATGAAAACTAGGATGGGGATCTAGATTATAGAAGATTTACAAGTGACTGTGTTTCTAACCTATTTGGAGAAGAAATTAGTTGGATGAGCAAGACATTGTCTATAATGACACTTTCAACTACATGAGTTGAATACATGGAAACCACTCATGCATGCAAGGAAACAATGTGGTTACAAATATTGTGTTAAGTTATTGGACTAGTGCAACAAGTTGCAAGGATTACAATAGTCAAAGTGCAATCTTCTTGGTGAAGAACCTGACTTATCATTCTAATACTAAACATATTGATGTGAAATATCACTTGAGAGATATGATTGAAGACTAGAAGTTGCTATTGATAAAAGTGGACACTTTAAAAAATGTTGTAGATTCATTAACAAAACTTGTGAGCACTGAGAAGTTCTCTTGGTGTAGAGAAACAATGGGCATTACTGCCTTAGATTATTGATCATGTACCCTTTTGACCCCTTTTCTGTACAAAAAATAATAAGTGGGAGAATGTTGAGTATGTGTTATATTTTTTGAACGAAAATTCCCATGGAAACATAATTTCTTATGTGATTTTTTGCATCCATTTTTGTCAGTTTTGGGCACATGGTTTTCACTTTTAGTGATTTTGTAGCAAATAATGTTCAACCCATGGTTTTGTAATCCCAATTAAGAAACTACAGTTGTATTCTAATCTAGGGTAAATGGATTAATGATTTATGGATGCCTAAGGATATACATATCATATTATAACATTGTAAATATAGAATATACTAAAAAATATTTAAGGTTTTCCTTGTTTGGGTTTCCGGGGTAAAATATATGTGTTAATGTGTGGTTAGTATTGCATCCTTTTTGTTTTTTGGTTTAGAATCTATTTACAACAATTAAATATAAAATGTTAAAGTTTGCAACCTCTGCCTTAATTTACACCCAAACTTCAATACAACTATGGCTAGTTACATTGATTTGTAAAGAATAAATGTATTGTACTATATTTTTTGTGCTTGTATGCTTGTAAGAATAAATGATGAATATTGTTACTTAATGCTTTACTATACTCATGTTTGTAGATCATCTAAGAATTATATGCAATCATCCCATATAAGAAAGATGGAGAGGAAGGGGACAAGAAGGATTGGGGCTAGAGAAGAAAGAAGGTGGTGGTGTTGTGCAAGAGAAGAGTCATAGAGAAAACAAAGTGTTGGGGGCAAGGGAGGGAGGGTGGTTTGTGTGGGTGATGATAAGAAGGATGGAAATGGCTTAGATACCTCCTTTACTTTATCTATACATAAACTAAAAGGTTATAAATAATTAGGATTGACTACCAATATTTTCAAATTACTTAACTCTCTACAATAATTAGTCGTCAATGTTTTAAGAATAGGAGAATAGGAGATTTTCTTGCTAATTTCTCAACTATATGATCACTCATGTCAACAAAAGATATATACAAGGTTATGGATCAAACTTGTGTTTTTATATGCAGGCTTAATTCTTTAGCTTGGGGAACTAAAAGATTGTGGTTTGAGGACATAAAGGTCTTATCGATCCCACCAAAAACAAATAAACTAATAAGAAATAATTTTTTGGTGTGGATCTAGGCTAGGTGGTATATCTCAACACTAGGTACTTTGCAATGGCTTGAATGCTAATTTCTTTCTTCAATGCAATGTATTAGTCTAAATTTTGAAAATGAGAAATGATTTATAGAAAAGATTTATACTTATCTCATTGCTACCCTAATATCTCCATTAGCTTTTGCAAACTATATTATTATTAATAACTTATTAGAATTCCCTGCCAAAAAATCTAAAAATTATGTGTAAATATGATAACATTTTCACAACATTTATTTTTAAAATAAAATTTTTTATTACAACACTAATAAGACATTATAGGTGTATATATGAGATGCTAATTCATTGTGAAAATGAATGAAAATTGATGTAAATGATGCGTGGCAATTTTTGGTGATGTTACAATGCATATAATACTAAATAGCAATGCATGAATGGTGCAATAAAATAAAATTCTAAATATTTTTCAACGTCATTGGTTCGACAAAAACTTAGGACAGAAACAACTTAAAAATCATGCCATGAATCTCGTGTCACACTAACAACAAAAAGTTTGAAAGTAAAAAAATGAAATAGTGCCATGAGCCTTGAAAGCCAATTTGTGTTTCCATAGATATCTAGGAGTGGGGTTGGCATAAAAATCACTTCATACACCCTTTAATAACCCTACTACAAATAAATTTATATTTGGGTATGGACACTCAAAGGACATGACCGCACAAGGTTATTTTGCAATGTAGTTGCCATGGATTCTATTGTCTCGGGACAATTAAAATATCCCAAAGATTATAAAACTAGACCCATGATTTCCCAGTTGAATGACTATTTTGTAAGTGCTTTATGCTATAGACTCACCCTTTCAAGAAAAGAATTTTGATGCTGACTTTTTTGGAGATAAATTGTGTATACAATTTTGAAATATTTAATGTTTTAAATGGATGCTCAATTTATAATTATGGATAAATAAAGTTGAATTAACAGAAACGAGTGTTAAATTTAATATCTGTGGGTAAAAATTGTTGGATAATTATTGTGAAATATGAGTGACATATTATGAAGCCATTGTGAAAAAAATTAACAACAATTAAAAAAATCAAGAAATTATTGTGAAATAATTAAAGATACTATTATTTTCTTGATGGGCATGATAATGTGGATTTAATGGGGTCCTCAGAGGCTGCACCCTCCACCCCATAGTTCCATCATGCATTTATGGAGGCAGGCACAACCTCTCTTTGCATGTTTGCACATGTAGATTACAAATGGCAAAGTGTGTCTATTTAATG
This sequence comes from Pinus taeda, assembly GCA_000404065.3. Classification (NCBI taxonomy): domain Eukaryota; kingdom Viridiplantae; phylum Streptophyta; class Pinopsida; order Pinales; family Pinaceae; genus Pinus; species Pinus taeda. The sequence goes on along the minus strand of APFE030449372.1, from coordinate 7,189 downwards.
GCATCAATGAGTGGGATATCAATTGATGAAGAAAGGAGAGGATCTGAGGAATGGTCCTTGGCCTTGAGGTTTTTTTTTTCCAATTTCAATTGTGAATGTAATCCTCTTCGATTTGTGGTGGATGTATGGCATTGAAATCTGGGAGGCGAGAATGTCACTCTGCATAAGCTTAGTCAAAAGGCGCCTGAATTCAAGGATTTCTGCTCTTGTGCATGGTCACTAGAGGCATGATTTGTGGAGGGGCCTTGGTTGGATTTCAAACCTTTTTGCGAAGCATATACTCAAGTGTTGCATAAGTCTCTCCCAGTCTATTTCTCATGGTGGTCATATGTGGTTGGTTTGAGAATTTTAGGTTTTGAAGCTCTGGGTCTCATTAGCTCTTGGGTGGTAGTCTTAGTTTGAGGTCTAGTGTCCATTTGATTTTGAATTTTAGTTAGTGATATGTGTGCAAGTCATAAGGCTTGGGTTGCAAGTCTTGTTCGAAGAATTCCTCTAGTGCTTTGTAGGGTCTGGTTTGGTCCTTGAGGGGATAAACTTTGGGGCATTAAAAATGGTGGGAAATTATGCTCTTTGAGGTTTTTTATTGTGTTAGTCATTGTTTGGTTTTTTGTGGGTTCAATGGTTAATGGTGTTAAGTCGGTGGAGGAGGTAATTTCTCCTTATATGTCACTTGTTTGGATGTTTGTTGAGTCAAGGTCAACCACTTGGGATTATTGTCGTGACAACTTAGCCTGTTGTTTTCCTGGTTGTGTCGGCTTTGGGTCTAGTCTGGTATTTTGTCCCGTCTTAGGAAACGCGGTGGTCATTTTTTTTCCCATGACTCGACCACCACCTTTTTCAATGATGTCATGTCAGAAACACGTAGAGAATTCCAAAATCTTGAAACTTAGGCACAGGTCAAGAGACAATCACTTTTAGATTCAAAACTTATGGAGGATATGTCGACTTAGGTCCCTGACCCTAGGAACACAAGGGGAAGGAAGAAGCAATACTTGAATTTATTGTGGCTCTTCATTAGCAAATGAAACACCTTCTAGGCCTAATCTCGAGGGACAAAGCATGTGGAGAAGTACAATATTTTTGCATCCCTGAAGGATGTCAAGAGAATGCTCAAGAATTGTAGGTTTTGTTTAGAAAGAATTGGCTCTCGACTGGCTCATATAGAAAGCCATAGTGCTTGTGAATCTAATGGATGAGACTTAATGGATCCTCTTGGCTCTTGTATGAGGATTTCAATAAACATCTCTTCTTCTGACAATGATTAGAAAATACAGTGGGGTTAGGGGTTGTGTGATGGCTCTTTGTGTCAACTCCTAGCTTGTTTGGATGGGCAAGTGGAATTTTCTTTCTCCTCTTAGATGCATGGTGGTATTCGATATTGGTCCCATTCCAATATAGTGAGCATGTAGCAGTATTCATGGTTTGAATGAAACATGTTCTTCGGTTGGTCACGATGCTTATGTTTTGGATGAAGTCCCTAGTCAATTTTTTTATATATGGGGTGTGATTTCTATGTTTGATGTGATAGTTGGTAGGTTTCCCCTTCGTGGCATTAAGGTCATGGAAGTTGTTGGTTATTTATGTAATTATGTAAGTTGTCTTCGTGGTTTTCCATAATTTTGGGAACTGGTGTCTGTAGTCTTAGTGTCACGGGGGCTTCACTTAATGAACCTCTAACATAACACGTACATCCATTGCATACTAAACAATACCCTTAATTTGACTACATATTGGAAAATACCTCTAAAAATCACATTTTTTAACCCCCTACTAATATGAACCCAATACACCTTCCCAATTTAAAAAAACCCTACTTTCACTAGATATTGTAGGTATCCATTTTTCATTAACATTTCTTACACCCGTTTATATTTTTTCGTTAACTTTGAAGTCCATTTTTTATACCTGCTAATATAAAAACCCTTTACCCCCTATTATATACTCAATATATTATGTGATTTTTTTCTCAATATATATCCCCCAATCTGAATGCATGTGGTATGGTATTGCTCTCCCAGTGAAGTCCCCGTGCTTAGTGTATTTGTGACTCATCTAGCTAAGTTGAATGATGGTTTTGTTGAGGATACATGCATCCTCCATGATTAGTTTGGATATATCTGTAACTCCATGTATATCAAATTTTGAGTAATATAAATGCTTTGGTTTACAAAAAAAATAAAAATAAAAGATATTATTATTAATGTGAAAATTGAATTATAAAGGGAGGTATACATTGAAAAAATAATTAATCAAAAATGCTAATCTAAAAAAAATAAGTAGAAAAAAAGGTCCATCTAGAAAAACGAGGGAAGGGGTAAAAAGATACAATTAAGGAAAAGCATCATTGGTGAAGGATAGAAGCCAAATAAATACTAAAACCAAGAAATCAAAAGAGAGAAAAGGTTCAATAACCAAGGTGATGTATTGCAGGCTTCCAAAATTGGCTAAGTTGTTATATGTCTTCATGATTAAAATTATTAGGATATATTTCAATTTCCAATGACTCTCAAATGATATGATATGAGAGGAGTGATAGGGTGTTGAACCAAGAATTTTGGTTTGGTAAAAGAAAATGAGGTGTTTATAATTATGGGAGTGGTTGGTGATTGTTGACTTGGAGATGTAGTTGTGGAATGTATCAGATATGTGTTTTTTGAGATGAGTTTTAAAGGATCTACCAATTTGGCCAAAGTATGATTTGCATAGGAGCAAGGAGTTTCGTATCTCCTTGGCCAAACATAGCATCAAATTTATCATTAGTAGTTCTAAATAGTTGATTAAGGGTTTTATAAGGTTTAAACGAGTTTTGGTATTCTTTTTGGCCAAAATATTTGTAATATGATATGTAGTGGCTTGGATGTAGAGAAGATAAATGATAGTTAGGGATGGGGAAGACGAAGAAGAGTTTTTAGATTTAGAATGGTGAGTTGATCAAAAGGCCTTATTGATTTGAAATATTAACCATTGGTCACAAGGGCCTTTGTAAGGTGGGATTTTTCTTTCCTAGGGAATTAAAGAGTTGAGTTTGAATGGGTTGAGTGACCAATTTTTAGAATGACAAATTTTTGGGCATGGTGATATTGAGAATGGGAATGAAGGTATTGATTACTATGATCCTTTTTCCCATAAAATTGGTGAGTAAGGGTATCATTAGAAAGAAAAAAATGTGAACATCTAGAAAGGGAAGAGAGTTTTCATTTTTTATTTCCACTGTAAATTGGATTGGGGTGAAATGTTGTTAACATTATTAAATAATGTGGTTAAAGAGGGATGGGCATGATGCGAAATGATGCATGTTTCATCAATAAATTGAAACCAACATTTGAGCTTAAGATGATAGTTGTTTAAGGATAAAACCTTAAAATGTTCCATAGAAATATTGGAAACCAACTGGGATAAGGAAGATCCCATGACTATACCTTCTACTTGTTTATAGCATATCCTTTAAAGGTAATAAAGTGGAGGTGAGGAAAATTTCAATAAGGTTAATGGTTTATGGGTCAACTTTGGTGAAAAATTAAACAACATCAAAATTAACCATGATGTCTTGTTCATTAAGTTGAAAATGCCAAGTTTTTGGATAAAAGTAGAGGAATCTTTAATAAATGAGGGTGCTTTTTTATAAATGAATGAATTTTATTAGCAAGAAAGCTAACTAGGGCATGAGTGGGTGTTCTCATAACACTTACTATTGGTAGAAGAGGGTTGCAAGTTTTATGAATTTTATTTTGCCAATAGCAGTTTGAGGGTTATGAGGAATAAGACGTTTTTGAATAGTAAGGTCCAAAGATGAAGATTTGATGCCTTTAGTGACTAAGATATTACGACATTGAATGGGTTCTTGGATATATGCTTATATGGAGAAGAAGAAGGTCTTTAAGTTTAGAGTTGAAATTGAAGGTATTATGATTGTAGCATTTCCTTTGTCAACTTTTAATATAACGATATTGAGGTTATTATTATTTTTTATAATGTAGTTATTGATTTGTATTATTTGATGAGAAAAAGTACAACAATGTTAATCTATGTCCACTATTCTATCACTAGGGAAACTAGGCCAGTAGCACATATAGGTGGCTTTGAGCCATATAATCATTCAAAAACTAGTAATAGAATAATAAGTTTTAATCATCTAATAAAGTATGGAGATGGACTACAAAACTTGAACTTGTAACCAAAATTAAAAGAAATGTAATAGCCCCTTAGAATATAAACAAAATATGATAATATAAACATTCAACTAGAAGGAAAGTCCACTTATATAGTTTCACGAACCTTTCTATTCTCTTCAACACTTGAGAGCTCAAAATATACTAGCTTATTTGCTATTAGATAGACCTTGGAGTTCAAATTCTTGCTCTGGAGTTGCACCTCATCAATGCTGAGAAGGATTTGTTGTCGTGTCTTTGATTATTCTACTAAGAAATTTTCCATAATTGTTTTATTTGCTATTAAAAAGCAATGGTTTGATGGTATCTAGTTTTCCTCGTGTGGGTGTTCCCTATGTGAGGGTTCCAATGACCCACACTTTACTCTATTTTTGCATTGGTCAAGAAGCGCTTTCCACTTGAGCTTCTCGCTCAACATTTTGAATTTATGTGCGAATTGAGGGGGGTTTGTGCTCCCAGAATGTTATGGTAGATCTCTTAGCATTCACCTGAGCTCTGGTCTTAGATGGTTTTTAGTGAACTTTGACACCCCCTACGATTAGAGGAGGATGAGGCCTTTCTTAGATTTGACATGGGTGAGGATAAGAAAGCTCTTAGATGGTTTTTAGTGAACTTTGACACCCCCTATGATTAGAGGAGGATGAGGCATTTCTTAGATTTGACATGGGTGAGGATAAGAAGGAGCTAGATAGATTTGAGACAAGGTCGGGGTGCCAAGAGGTAGGGGTTCGTGCAAGGAAGCTTCCAAAGGGAGATCCCAATAGAGGTGGGAGCGAAATGGAAAGACTTTAGCCAATAGAAAGAAAAAGAAGTAGCCACCCCTAAATTATATCAATGGGAAACTAGGTGTACAAGACACGGTGCGAGGAGGGTTAGGATAAGATATATGAGATATATGAGTTTACATTAGGGGAGAATGAAGGAATACCAAGAATAGAGTAAGAAAACAAGCGACCAGGAGAAAAGAGGACTGAAAGAATACAAAAAATAGAATAAGAAAATAAGCAACCAGGAGAGAAGAGGACCATCATTCATTGAATAAAACTATATTAAAACTATGTTAAACCAAAAATAGAGGAAGAGCCAAACTATAGAGAACTGAAACTGTCAAGGGTATGAACTAGGAAGATACATGAAAACCAAAACCAAAACAAAAAGGAGTGGATATGCCACCGAACCAGACTGCTTGGTTTAAGATTGAACAGCTGAGGGAGGTGATGGTGGGTTGAAGCGGCTATTTAAAGGAGGAAGTCGGCCGGACTGGATTGCGTAGTGTAGACTGAAATGTTGAGGGATTTGTTGTAGTCACTGGAGTCACGTGGATGTGCTCCGGGAAAAACCTGCGAAGGAAATGGCAAACAGAGGCGTGTTGAATCGGGTTAATGTCCAGAGCTGGCATAGAGAATAACGAGGAGGAAGCCCCACAGTGCAGGGACGCAATGGAAATCTCCGAGGAAATTGAAGGTTGGGAGTGAGCGTTACAGGAAATCTTCGAGAAAATCGAAGGTTGGGAATGAGAGCAGAAAAGTATCAACAGTGAACTGGACCGGAAGGCTGAGGGAATTGGGACAATGCTATGGGCAGTTTGAAAAGAACATAGGAGAAGAGTATATTCTAAGTTAAGTTGATAAAAGTTTGTTGGATGGAATTATTGATAGTGTGTAGTATGTGGTTATGTGGTCTATTTTGTAAGGTTTATTGAATTTTAATTTGTTAGAGATTTAAGTTTGGATTGGGTGATTGAGATTTATTATCCATAAAATATTTTAGAATATTTTTATTAATAATTACAAATCAAAATGTTGACATTTATTTCAAAAGTAGTTATATTTTGTCCTTTTTAATTAATTTGATTAATTGAAAAAATGTTGTATGAATGAGTTTTGTTTTTGGACATGCGATATTAGTACTCCATAATATTGTAACAAAGTCTATTTACAAATTAAGAATCTTCATAGTAAATTGGGAGTAAGTATAGACTCTCTTTGTCCTTTTAATTAAATTGACTACTTGAAAAAATCTGATATGAATAAGAGTTATGGTTTTTTAGATACTTGGTATTCGTAATTGACAATGTTGGCGCATTGTATTGTAACAAAGTCTATTTGCAGATTCAAAATCTCCATTGTAAAGTAAGAGTAAATCTGGATGATTGAGAATCTTGGTACATTTTTTTTTTATAAATGTAAATATATGTTTAACTCATATATTACCAGTGTAGATCCATTTTAACTAGGGCTCTACCAAGCCCAGGTAGGGATCAAATATCTTAAGATCCAAACTTCTTTTAGAGTGAAAAGATGTTTTATCTATATTGCACATGAATACAGAGGATCAATACCGTAGACCTAGGGTTCTCTCATACCATTGGTCAATACCATGAAGTTATTTTTATTTTAATGTTGTTGTTGTTTTTAAGTAATTTTATTTTATGTTGACCCAATTAAAATCAATCTCCTCTCTCTCTATCCATATATATATACATAATATACATATATAAATAATATATAATATATAAAAATTATATTTTTAAAAATAAAAATATTAATTTTAAATAGCTATGGGTGCTTGATCTGGTGATATATTGACGTATGAGAAGATGTAGTCTCGCCAAGTACAAAAAAAATTAATATAATCCAAAAATCTAGAATCCCAGGTGTGGTAAATAATTTACTAATCTTATTTAATTCTTAATTTTAATTTAATTAATTTAATTTTCATTTTCAATTTTTTTTTATGTAATTTGACTAAGTCAAAATGTTAAACATCACTAGACAAGACATGACATTTACATCTCTACCATACTGGGTCGGACAATTTTACTTTAATCTTATTTTATTTATGAGAGATTCTTCAGCGTAAATCACATAGAATTTCATTTGTCGACGCCTTTTGAACCAACTAGTGTGGTTCATCGTCAGGACAAGTTGAAGAAACACATCCAGGTTAACATGTTAAATACTCTGAGCAGAGCCTCCAACGGCTAATTTTGACTTTAGGACCAAGGTCAAATTTTTATT
>APFE030449356.1:0-15376 GCA_000404065.3 Pinus taeda | reverse complement strand
TTCTCCAAGAAAGAGTTATGCGAAATCTCCCACAGTGACCTGATTATAGACTAGTTCAGTAGAGCGAACTTGTACGACGTGCCATGAGTCACTGTTTCGACGTTTGGCTCTGAAAAATATCTATAAGAAACTACATTCCGTCCTATTTCTGTACCTTCTTATGAAATTTCAATCTGATGTTTAGAGAGAATGTTATGACGATTTTCCCCAGGTCACCTGTTTGGAAAGTGATTCAGGAGTCTACAAAAAGACCAACTTTCTCAGATCATATCTCTGCAAATATAGCATGAAAAGCTCTCAAATTTGGACTTGAGGTTCAATGCGATTTTTTCTCAAATGGGTTTTTTTTTAGCTTCTGAAACATCGCAGAAAAAAAGTTATAGCGACAATGCCACGATGACCTATTTGGAACAACGAAACCTTAGAATCCAAAGCTCTGATACCAAATGTTATGAAACCAGCTCCAGAAAATATAGAAAAGATAGATAAACGCCTTATAATTCAGCCTATTCGAGGGGGCAACCTCCTTTACATTACATAAATGAACAATTCTTGGATGATTAAAATGACAAAACTTCCTTTCTATATATAGGAGTCTAAGGAGTCACAATATAACCCAGCCGACCTAACAATAATAATATAAAGCCACAAAAATAACAATGGAGGGATTCAATGGGGCACAGTAATAAAAATATGGGGACAATAGGGGCACAACAATATTAATAAGGGATACAACTACAATAGTAATGGGGTAATCACTAGTATTATAGGGACCTAACACAGAGACAATGTTGCTCTGATTGTAGTTTTGGAGGAAAAGGACACTAACCATGGGATCGATTCCCTTGCACCGGGAAAAATTCAACTTATTTGTGTGGCTAATACACACAAATGGAGATCTAGATCTCAAGGATGTCAAACTCTAGCAGGTTCATACTCTTCTTAAAGGACTACAGAAAATGGTTGTTAGTGTAGACATACCTATGTTAGTCTGTGGTGATTTCAACTCAATTCCTGCAAGTGGCCCCCATGCTCTTCTTGCAATGGGAAAAGTTGAATCCTCACATCCAGACTTAACAACAAATCCCCTTGGTATATTATGTCATGCAAGCAAGTTTTTTTACTAACTACCTCTGGTTAGTATTTATTCTTGCTTTGCAAGAATGGTAGGAATAACACAAGGTTTAGACCATCAACAAAGAAGAATGGACGTTGCAACAAATGAACCTTTATTCACCAACTGTACCAAACATTTTTTTGAAACTCTTGACTATATTTTGTATACAACGGATTCACTTAGGGAAGAGTTCCTGTTAGAGCTTTTGGATGAGGAGAGCTTCTGTAAAGACACGGGTCTTCCTTCTCGCGAGTGGTCATATGATCATATTGCACTTTGGGCATAATTTTGATGTAGGCCCAAGGCTCATGGATAGCATAACAATTCCAACAATGATGGTCCATTGCCTTGCCCAAGAAGAACATAAAAATTTGTCAGTTTCAGGGATTTAAGTGAGTTGTCACTTCACCTATGTACAATGTGTTCACGATTTTCGGTTTGTATTCTGCAATTAACATTTATCCCTTCCTTGTCATTTTGTCATGGTGAAGATGGTAGTATGTAACATGAAGAATTGTTAGCTACATTTTGCTTAAGTGTTTCGTAGCCCTATAAATTGCAAGGATAATATGTTAGAGGATGGGGTTCGAGAAACATTTTAGTGGTAATGTAGCAATAAGAATTGGTCAAAATTATCTGCATGTATGAAACACATTTGTTTTACATGCAAACATTTAGCAACGGAAGAGTATTGGGGGTTTCTTTGAGGTTTTTCCTTCTAAAAAAATGGAAGTTAGGAAATTAAAAAGAAAAATTAATGTGGTTTTATTTTTTGGTTTTGCCAAATTGTTTTTTATTTTTATTTTTTCCAACTTTGTTTTTTTCAAATCACTTTGTCAATCATATATACAATTGAGAAAAAAAATTATAATTAAAAGATATGGTTGCTACTATAATCAAAATCATATATAAAGTTGTCGTCAATAAACTCTTGGTTTAATTTAATAAATCATATATAATGTTGTTGTGGATATAACTCATTAGTTTGATATAATAATCCATAGATTTTAATGGAGGCAAATGGCACTATCACTTCAAATTCCACCTGCTTAGAATATCTTTACTAACCTAGTTTATCATAAGTTGATTTTCTTTATATAATAATATTTGTATTAAATTAAACAAAATGACAATTTTAATCAAATATCCTACAATTTTTTTTTATTTTTAACAAATATAGATTTTTATTTTTAAAATAATTCTTATTCCTAGCAATTATTTCAAATAAAATTCAAATTTCAACAATTATTTTTTATTCTAAAAAATATTTAGTTTATTATTTTTTGTTTTACCCTTTCATTTTTTTTTTTAATTTTCAAATCTAATTAAGAGTGGAAGCATTTTCACTATAATCTAGTATAAAAATAATATTTTGAAAAATTAGGTTCCTCTTCAAAATAAATTTATATTAATCTCTACCAATTCTTATCATAAATCTATTAATATATATTACTAAATTAATATTAATATATATTAATAAGGCCAAGGGTTAATTAACTAGGTGGACTCTCAATTGTTGAGTACCTCACCGATTATTAATATATATTACTAAATTAATATTAATATATATTAATAAAGCCAAGGGTTAATTAACTAGGTGGACTCCCAAAATTGTTGAGTACCTCACGAGTCGGAGATGAGAGAGTCAATTCTCCTCAATACCCTTGAAATTAACCAATGCTATCATGGAAAATTAACCTAAAAGACAAACCAAGACCCTATTTACCTAAAGGGCAAACCCGTGGTCAAATACGTGGACTCTTGCGAAGCCCCGAGATTGGCCAAAGGATTCTAGAGACATCCAAAGCCTCATTCGACGTTCATAGATAGGAACGATCGTGGAGTCGTAGAATCAGATATAATAAGGCTGTGGCTTGGGTGAGGAAACTATTAGAAGTACGCCTTGGCAACGTTTTGTGCGAAAGATTGATATCGGCGGAGTTTCTGATATATCTTAGAAGAGATTTCTGTTTTCGGCGATCTGAAAGTGTTGAATACTTGTCTGGTTCACTGTTCTATTCTATTTTGATTCGTCGCAATTGCAATTCCAATTCCAATGGCGGACGTGAACATGCATAGCGGCGAGGTGGAGGCCTTCGCTTTCCAGGCTGAAATTAATCAGCTGCTAAGCCTCATGATCAACACTTTCTACAGCAACAAGGAGATTTTCCTCCGGGAGCTCATCAGCAATTCGTCCGATGTAAGTATGAAATTTAAGATTTATTAATTTTGAACTTCCATTCCCTTCCCATCCAAAGTGTAGGGTTATATTTTCAGAGAATTAGGTGGGGCTCGAAGCTTTGATTACAGGGCAGTAAAATAGGATGAATCAGCAATTCATCCTAGTAAATTAGATTCATCAATAATCACATGCCAATATATTAAATGCTGATTATTGTTTGTGGCAATGGCTGCAGGCGCTGGACAAAATTCGGTTCGAAGGACTGACGGATAAGAGCAAGCTCGATGCTCAGCCGGAGCTCTTCATTGGGCTTGTGCCCGACAAGGCTAACAAGTGCCTCACTATTATTGACAGCGGAATAGGCATGAGTAAAGCGGGTAAGTACACTAGAATTCTGATATATGATTCTTATGATTGTATGCTTATGTTTAGTTTAATCAATCTTGAGATTATATTATAGTGGGTGTTTTGTGTGAAATTTTCTGATTTGCAATGCATAGATTTGGTGAACAATTTGGGAACCATTGCGAGATCGGGGACCAAGGAGTTCATGGAGGCTCTACAGGCCGGGGCGGATGTGAGCATGATCGGTCAGTTCGGCGTGGGTTTCTACTCAGCCTACCTTGTGGCTGAGAAAGTGATTGTTACCACTAAGCACAACGACGATGAGCAATACGTTTGGGAATCCCAGGCTGGGGGGTCGTTTACTGTTACTAGAGACGTTAACGGAGAGCCCCTGGGCAGGGGAACTAAAATTACTCTGTTTCTCAAGGAAGACCAGGTACTATAAACATGCCCTGTTCTAATATGTTTCATCAATTTGTTTCTTTTAACATTTCCTGTGCATTTATTTAAATTTAAGGGCATGGCTTGGTTGGGGATGGCAGGTGGAGTACCTGGAGGAGCGGCGGCTGAAGGATTTGGTCAAGAAGCATTCCGAGTTCATCAGCTATCCCATATATTTGTGGACTGAGAAGACTACCGAAAAGGAGGTCAGCGACGACGAAGAGGAGGCAGAGGAGAAGAAGGAAGATGAAGATGAAGATGAGGAGGTCAGCGACGACGAAGAGGAGGCAGAGGAGAAGAAGGAAGATGAAGATGAAGATGAAGATGAAGGGGATATTGAGGAAGTGAAAGGTGTGGTGGACTCTGACGATCTGCCCCTCAATATCTCCAGGGAAATACTGCAGCAGAACAAGTTTCTGAAGGTATTTAGGAAGACTTTGTTAAAGAATTGTATTGAAATGTTCAACGAGATCGCGGAGAACAAAGAGGAGTATGCCAAGTTCTATGAGGCGTTTTCGAAGAACTTGAAATTGGGGATACATGAAGACAGCCAGAACAAAGATGAGTATGCCAAGTTCCTGGAGAGACTGAAGAGGAAGGGTTATGCCGTCGATGAGTACGCAGTAGGTCAGCTCAAGGAGTATGACGGGAAGAAGCTTGTTTCTGCTACGAAAGAAGGGCTGAAGCTGGAGGAGACAGAGACAGAGGAGGAGAAGAAAAAGAGGGAAGAGAAGAAAACCTCATTTGAGAGTCTGTGCAAAGTGATGAAGGGCATCTTGGGTGACAAGGTGGAGAAGGTAGTGGTTTCGGATCGCATAGTGGACTCCCCTTGCTGTCTCGGATCGCATAGTGGACTCCACTTGCTGTCGTCCTACATGTCCAGCCACAAAACGATGGAGATCAACCCTGAGAACGCCATCATGGAGGAGCTGAGAAAGAGAGCCGAGATGTACAATCATGACAAATGGGTGAAGGATCTCGTGATGCTCTTGTACGAGACCGCCTTTTTTGGGCTGATTTAGAATTCGTAATTGCTTCAGTTTAGAATTATTAGTTTTTGAAACACTAACTTGGTGAGGGATAATGAAAAATATAATGATGGTGTTAAAGAAATGAAAGGAAGGAATTGTTGGCCTTAGCCATACGACATGCTTACATCTTTTTAGAGAAGTTCAATGTTGATAGCGATTTTAACAAGTTTATTGATAGTTAGTTTAGAATTTCTTCCATTGACAATTATGGTAGAATTATGTAGAAGTAGTGTGCTTTTAGTTTTAGGGGGTGACATTTTTTTTTATGTTTGTTGTATATGATGTTTAGTGTGTTTGGTGTGCGATATGTTGTGAACATCATTTTTTACTCTTGTATTTTCACATTGTTTATGCTCAAGTCATGATGTCAAGGTTGAAGATGTTTTTTTTTATCATAGATTCTATAGTTTGCTATCACATTTTGATTAAATTGTATATTAAATATTTGTTTACTTTGTATTTATTTATGTTAAATCATCAACCAAGTTGGAGTCGCTAGAGATCTTTGGTATCAGTAGGATTGTTGTTGCAAGAGGCACTATAAATCCATGATGTAAATCACTACACACATGTTATGGATCACTACAAGTCCTTGTCATAGATTGCTATAGGGTTATTGCTACAAATCAACTTTGTTAGCAAAAAACAGAGAAATAAATACATGATAAACACATCAGAACAATAATACATGGACATGAATACCATATTTTACCTTAGAAACCCTTGTGAGAAAAGCAGCAGCAAATAAAAGATCCACTATTCTTCATGGTTTAAATGCATAAATTCCTTACTTAAATGTAGCCAAGCCGACCAACTTCTAGGCATAGCCAAGTGAGCCTTTTTCTCAACTCAAACCCATTACAATGGAGAATCCCTTCAATTTTAAAAGGTTTCCTCACATGCAATCCATGTTCTTTAATATCATAGGCCACCAAAATGATGTACCTAAACCTAACAAATTTGAATTTTTCATGGAGTCAAATTTACACTAACATTCCCCCCTTTAAATTTGAGAAGTGAAATATTCATGCTCGTTTCCCTTATCACTTAGGTCTATTTGAGATTTTATTGGTATGGGTATGGATGCCTAACTACATCTTATAGTTGTATGCCCAACTATATGTAATTTACAAAATTCATCTCCAAGTAATTTTTATTTTTTTTAATTGTTGTTTGGAAACCATTTTTTCATTCTTTCACATTTACACATTTTCTCACACTAGTTGTTCTCATCAAATTTCACTTTTGTTGTTGCATTTCACCTTGTTGGACCTCTATGTCCTCTCAATCTTCACATATGCAGTTCAAATCCCAATTAGGGATTATTTATGCTATCTTCAACCTCAACATACATGTGTTGGCAATTGCAACCATCACCTCCTTTCAGAAGCCATAATTTCTTAGCTTTGATAAACACACCACAAAAATAATACAATTGACATGAACACCATATTTTAGTTAGGAAATGCTTGTGGGAAAACTAACTACAAATAATAGATCTATAATGCCCCATGGCTTAAAAGCATCCATGCCAAGCCAACCAATTTTAGCCTAGCCAAGTGAACCGTTTGCTCAACTTAGGCCCATTACAATGGAGAACCCCTAAGATTTTAAAAAGCTTCATCAAATGTAATGCACAACATCTAATAGCATGGGCCACTGAAACCATATTCCTTATGTTGGAAAAATACTTGTTATTGATGTCAAAGGGATCACCAACTCAAGAAGTCAATAACATGAGAGTGTAGAGGACTTCAAGCCCTTTTCATTGAGTATTTAATCACCTTCTAACTCCTATTCATTAATAACATATTGAATTTACAAGTTGGAAACCCATATTTTCGTCAACCCTACATGAGTACAAGTTGGTCTTCTGCATTTATGTAGGCCCTTAGTCTAGGGTGTTTAGTCGAGTACTCACCTTTAATTTGGTTAATGATGAGTTCAAAATCCCCATGTGTTGAAGTCCTTTTAGCTCCCAACCTCTTCAAATTTTTCAGTCTTAAAAGCAGTGTTTCATATTCAACTATATTATTGGTACATTGGAAGTTAAGCTTCTAAAAATGTCCCTTTGATATACTTGTTTGTGAGTTTGAGATCCAAACACCTACCCTTGCTCCTTCCTTGCTCACAACCCCATCAAAATCCATGTTCCAAAGGGCTTCTCCCTCTTCATCTTGTTTCCTAGTATCTAATTTTATCTCCTCTCTCTTGGTCAATTCAACTTCCAAGTGTGACACATCTTCATCTACACATTCATCATTATACAAAATAAAGGAGTCCATATTTGAATGCACATAATACATGGGGTAATTATTTAGTTTGTCTTGGCTGCTCACCATATATATCATTAATGTTTCCCTACATAACCTTTTATGCTAACCAAAAACAGGAATGGTAGAATAGGTCATGTCCATCTGCAACGTATCCTGTAAGTTTGTTCCCCATGATATTGATAGCAACATTCCATACTTGGGAGGTATGTCTGCCACTACAATATCCATTACCACACTTTTTGTTGGTATTTGGACTAGAGTAACACACAAATGTTTGATGAGACCTAAGCATCTCACTTTGCTCGAATCAAAAGAATATAAATCTTTGTAGGGTCTTGTTGTGTCTAATCCTAGCTTCTCCATGATGCCTCTAGGCATAAGATTGTGTGAAGCACCAGACTCAATGTTCACGAATGTTCAAACTAATATAGATAGGTGGCACACTACCATCTTGAGACTTCCTTCAACTTCAGGCCCAAACAATAACTCATGTTAGTCATCAGTTAAATTAATTGTGTCCATCCCATCCCCTATCTTCAGACCTTTCAGGACATGAAATCTAGATGCATTTCTGTTAATTAATTTAGTCATAGGAATAGAAATTTTTACCTTCAATAATTCATTTTCAATACTGAAATATGTATGAGGTTTATCTATTTATTTGATATTTACACCTTATTTTTTAGAAGTCTCCTTTTGAGAATCATCCTTTGGCTTGCTAGTAGAAGGGGTGTCACTCTGAATTTTCTTGGGAGGATTTTCAACAGCCTTTTTACTCCTCAAATTGTATTATCTGTGCACCTCCATGATAGAATTTTGGTATCCTTGTTAATAATCATACGAATCTAAACGGATGACCTCTGGTTATGATAGCAAGAACAAATCTTTCTCCTCTTTAGTTAAGAAAATGTTGTCATTTTCACTTTCCTTAAATAAGTTTATTTTATTTTTTTCAAGATCCTCTAGTACCTCAGCTTCTTCATTTGCATAGTTCTCTTGGAAATGAGGTCTAACTTGCTGCTGATCAATTTTGCCTCCTTGTTCTCTATATTTAATTTAAGGTTGATTTTTCCTAAAATTAGGATTTATAATTCGAGGAACACCTTTATTTTCCCTTAGAGGATCCTTCTCAGTTAAACTTATCCTTTCCATCATTATTTCCATGGTTTTAACTAAGGTATCCAAGCTAGCACATGATGAAGAAGAAGTGGGTTCTTCTTTAATAGTGGCTCTCCTCTCAATCTTTAACCTAGCTCTGTTTGCCAACAAGTTTGCCTCCACACTGACTGCATTCCTCTGAATCTCTTCAAGGATAACAAGATTTCTCTCCCTCAATTGGTAAGACATGTCTGGATCAAAACTATCTGGAAATTTGATCAGAGTTAGTCATGGTGGGGGTTGTATTGCAGTGGGGATAGAATTGGAAATGTTATTGAATCTAGTGCAATAGTCTTGGATTGTTTCACTAGAGGCTCCCTTTATACTCTCATATTAAGCCAATATTTGGAGAGGAGTCTTCTTTACTTCCCATATTCGGAGGAATGTTTGGTGAAATTGTGTGAGATTTGGGATAGAGGCAACTCACAATGCCTTAAACCATTTCTTAACTTCTCCTGTGAGACTTTGGGAAAACAATCTCATCTTCACATCATCATGATCAATTTCTTGCAAATATTAATAATCATTCATTTTGTCTATATGTTGTTGAGTAGTGATTGTCCGTGTGCCATCAAATTGAGTTATTTAGATATGATAATCTTGCGGCACGACATTTAGTTTTCCAAGTAGGACCAGGGGGCATAACGAGTTTCCATGATAGGTAATTGGGAATGAGAAGATGATAAAACTATAATAGGTGTGGATATGGAGGGTATTAAAGGGGGAGGGGTTGTACTTTGTTGAATCAATGTAGTGGTGGTAGGGATAGCAAATGAAATGGGTACAATGCTAATAGGAGGAATTACTGGAGGAGAAGTACTAATAGGAGGAATCACCGTAGAGGAAGAAGCTGAAGAATTAGATTGTTGATGAATAACAACTTTGTGCATAGCCTTATCTAGTTCGGTCACCAAAAATTCAATCTTATTAAAATATTTTACCTTTTGAGATATAAGGTTTCAAAATACTTTCATCAAAAACTATCTTAGGTTCAAAAGTGTATGCGTTGGTACGAGAAAGGGTATGCTCAAAAGGTAAGTCAAATTCAATATCCTCAACAGTTGAAAAACTTTCAGGGAGAGAATTAACTCTAGGCAATGGATTATTACTTTCTTGGCTCTCAGTAAGACTCCTCTTTCTAATAAGTTTTTGAGGATTATCTACGATTTTTGGTGGTTTAGGATCTGGATGAGCTCTAATGTATATCATTCTAAGAGCTAAATCTGTAATAGATTATTTACAAATAGGACTATGTACAAAATTTAGGTGCAAAACACCCTTAATAACATATATTTCACAGCCACACACTTGAAATAGCCTCTAAGCTCTGAAATAATTTTTTACCAAGGAAAGATTCAATTTATATCAGATTTGTGTGAAGTCCCTAGTATGGTCGCCAAAATGTTTTGACTCTGTAAAGTCCCAAGGGTGTGAGACAATCCCAGAGGTAAGCACAAAACCACTTTGGATGTTGGGATCTATCCCTTCCAACTTCAAAGAGGGATCTCTCTATATGATTTAGAATAATTGTCTTGAGATGTTAAGCCATTTAGTTCTGAGTTTGGTTTTTTCATAGGTTTGGTTGAAACTGCGAGGAAAATCTATTGGGAAATGGAGTCATAAGTCTTAGGTTGATCAAATACAAGAATGCCAAAACAGATTTAATAGGGCAAGGTAGGCAAGCTTTTATATCTTTAGAGCATTTATGGAATGAATGGGATAAAAAGATTTAGATTCAATTAAACATAGAGCATACTAGGATGAATTCTATATTTAATATTAGAGTGAAAACATAGATATTGTTTATAAGGTAGAGCAAAGTGTATTTAAAGAAATTAAACCCTTAATCTTCTTTAAACAATAGAGATAGAAAGAACATATGGAAAACTGGAAAAATAATCATTTTACAAGAGAGGAAACTTCACGAATTGTGTGACACAGGAATCCTGGAACAAGCTTTCTAAATTAATGGAAACGATCACTTCATTACATGCACATCCTTACATCAAATATTTCCTTTCTTCATACAAGTTCCAACCTTTTGTACTTCGAAATATGAAATATTTATACAAATTTATCAAAATATATTGATTTAAAATATCAATATGTTTCTACAAAATATCCTATAAAATTGTTTACAAAAACAGTACGAAATATAGAAAAAGCTAAAACTAATGAATCTCTCTGGAACTAACTTTGAGGATTCTGGTGATGACTCGGCTTAAAAAAAATTGTTGCTTTGCTGCTAAACATGAATACTTATTTACTCAAGAATTTGACATAATTTATCCCACTTGCCTTCATTTGTGGTAGAGAATTTGATTAACTTTCTATAGTTTTCATCCACCTCAGTATATTTATGGAAAGTAGGCTTGACTATAAAGAGATGTTTTATTTTCCGTTTGATAAGTAAGTCAAACTTCAAACCTTCCATGAAAATTTTGCGTGTAATAGTTCCCTTTATGTTGGAAAATTTAGATTTATCTCTTGCTATGGAATATAGCTTTTGTTGATAATCATCTAGCTGAACTAATTTATCTCCAATTCCCTTTAAACCTAGAAGCCCCTTTTGGTGCAGTATGTTGGACTTCTTGTGGAATTTTTGAATACTAGACTCCAAATTATGACATTTATTCTTTAACAGTAAGATTAGATTCCTTTTTTTAAGAAATATTCTTACCTCAAGTATTGTCTTAGTTTTCTCTGTAATCTCATGTTCTTTTGTATTTGAATTCAATGTTCTTATTAAGGCGGTAGCTTCACTTGGCTTCTAACCTGCATTTTCCTTTATCCCTTCGATGACCCCTTTTGATTTATGTACAAATTCCTCTTGCTCGAAAATAATTTCAATGGAAGGTAAAATTTCAATCATAAATTCATTAATTTTTGCCAAAAATTTCTCATTTTCCTATGCAATTATCTATGCCATGACAGTTTCCTTCTCTAAAACTTCAATTCTTTGATTTAATCTGTGAGTCTTTGGAAGCTCTAACACATACATATTATCAATTTTTAATTTCAGCTGTGGAAGGTTTTTAAGCTGAGCTTTCAACTTTTAAATCTCCCGCCCTTACAAATCTGACCATAACCATAATTCATGATGTGCTTTCTCATTGGTCTGGTAATATTCCTAAAGTTTTGTATCTACAATTGGACAACACTTGCCGTGAAAACAAAAATCAGGTTTTTTTTGGATATCTAAACATGCTTGTTGAATTGAGAATTTTTCAGAAGGTAAATGTTGGTTTTCTTCTTGTTGGGCATACTCATGACCATATTGATTAGATGTTCAGTCATTTTTCAGTCACATTGAGAAGGAAGGAAGTTGGGAGCTTGCCATCATTAATTGAATGTACTAAGAAATCATACATGCCAAAGCCTACTTTTGATGTGTTGGAAGAAACTATTGACATGCGAAGGTTTATTATGGCATCATATGGTGAGAGGAAATGCATTGAACAACTTGATGACATTAGCTTCCAACATTAATTTTGTATCAAAAAAATTGATGGGAAAACACTAATATGGGGCAAGAAGTATTCAACTACTACAGAATGTGCACCGTCATTAGGTTTGCAATTTTTGAAGTTCATTCCAGGTCATCCAATATTTGCATCAAAAATATTGTTATTACAATCAGTTGGTGAAGTTCATAATGCACACAAACAAAACAGAGATATAAATTATTTTGGTTGCCTAGAAGAAATTAAAATATGTATTAGATATACATATGAGTACTTTTACATTACTGATTCAGTTTGGTGGGAGTCATTTTTCAATAATCAAAGTGATATCATTTCAACAAGAACAAATGAAGATATACCTTTGAGAAATCCATTTATTTGGCCACAAAATGTGTCGAATGCACATGAGGAAATAAACATTGTTGAACAGCAACAATCTCGAGGTATCATTAATTATTCACAGGCAAAGGAAAGAGAGATGTATATTGGTTCCAGAAGATCTCGTGCACAACATGAAGCCATGGAAGACCTTTACAGGGGTTCAGTACAGGATATTAAGGAGGGTTGCATGATAGCAGCGCTAGCAGATGGAGATCTCAATGGCTATCTATTCTGGGTTGCTAAAGTTATAAAGGTCTTTACAGAAAATGAGGATGTTACAAGTGTTGAAGTACATTGGCATGCCACAAATACACACCCATTCAATGGTGTGTATAAGCCAAAGATGGTAGTTGACAAAAAAAATGGCGGAAAGAGAAAAATAAAGGGTACAAATATAAATCGTCACCGCACAGACATATTGAAATTGGAGGATGTTGACATATTTGTTTATGACCTCAATTTAACAAAGAGGGGAACTCTTCACTTCAAGACGATAGAGATTCTGAAAAGGTTGTTACCAGAAGGAACAATATTGAAATGGGAGTCTGTTGAAACCAGTCATAGATCTAGAAGAATTTTGAAACCTAAAATGATGGGCATGCATGTCGACTTAGATGGGGCACTAGTTGATGAAAGAGAAGAATATGGAACATCTTCATCAGCATCCAATCACTCATCTGAAGATGTGAATTCTGATGGTGTGCAAGAAAATATGAGTGATTTTGAATAATTGTTTAAGATAGTTTATCTAATTGATGTATGCATCGTCTCTTGAAATAGAATTTTTGATTTCCATATCGTGTTAAATGAGAAGTTATGAGTCATTTTTATGTTGTTAGATCATTTTACTAGCATTTTTTTTTAATTTTGAAGATTGATCCTAAAAAAAAAATCATCGTTCCAGTATAATCACTTTTTCATTTTCAAGCTATATTTTGCACGAAAATTTTGTTTTCACTACCATTTTTAAAACATGTTCAAAATTTTCCCTTAAAAAAAAAAAACATCATTCCAGTATACACACTTTTCATTTTTAGCACTGTTTTTGATGTTTTCTTGGCGTTTTTTGGCTAGAGTTACCGTTTTGAGCTTATAGTTCCCGTTTCAAAGTTTACATTGTTTTTCATCTAAAATGTGCTCCGTGCTCCTTCAGATCTAATCACTGCCCTCAGCAACACTCTGTCTATGTTTAACCACTTGGTACATTCATACCACTTTCACATACTCCACTTTCACATACTCCACTCTACACTCTTCAGCTCACACAACAATATTGTATTCCCACACTTTATTCAATTGTTCTCCTTTGCTTTGTTCCTCTATAGTGTAAGGAAAAATGCTCTCTTTCTTGACCATTAACATGCCATTCACACTACCCAAGAGTACTCCTTCATGGTTTTCCATGTTTTTGTTGCATCAAACTGCCTGATCTCTTCATCCACATCAAACACTAGTAATAGGCTCCTGAGAGTTTGCATGTTGAGAAATAAATCCTCAACCAACTTGCACACTCCAATGAGGCTCTTCATACTTATTCATTTGATCTAAATGCTCAGAATGTACTCCAACATGATTTTCTCTTTTTTGTAATTAATCTCATGTCCCTGAGGGTCTGATCTTCATTCAATTCAATTAGGCATGCACGGGAGATCAGAAGTAGATTGCTTCATCTCAAGACAGGCCCCATTTAAATCATCCTACGCAATCGTGGTCTATACTACCTTAACCTAGCTATATTTGTCTTTGTATCCATTACTCCAACTACCAACCCTTTTATGTGCAGTTACTTATTATCTTTTGACGCATACATATTTCATACTCCTATGTACTACAATATTGGAGCTCCACATATCATAACTTTTATGAAGGTGACTGTTATGAAACCAGCTCACAAAAGATAGAAAAGAGAGATCAACACCTTAGAATTCAGCCTCTTCGAGGGGGCAACCTCCTTTAAATTACACAAATGAACAATTCTTGGATGATTCAAATGACCAAAACCTTCTTTCTATATATAGGAGTCTAAGGAGTCACAACATAACCCAGCCGACCTAACAATAATAATATAAAGCCACAAAAATAACAATAGAGGGATTCTATGGGGCACAATAATAAAAATATGCAGACAATAGGGGCACAGTAATAAAATTATGGGGACAATAGGGGAAAAACAATATTAATAAGGGATACAACTACAATAGTAATGGGGTAATCACTAGTATTATAGGGACCTAACATGCCCCTCTCCTTCAAAAAAAGTGTTGTTCTCAATGCTTGAGTAGTTCTAGATTCTTTTGTATAAAATTCTCATCCTCCCATGTGGAATCTTCAGCAGATAAATTCTTCCACTTGATGAGATACTCCAAAATTGATCAATTTCGTAGCTGTCGAGTTCCTGTTTTTGTGACTGCTTCTGGTTCCAGTATAATTTTTCCTTCCTGGTCAAGTTCTGGCAATATTGTTTGAACTGGGAGCTTGTTGCCTACAACCTTCTTTAAACATGAAACATGGAAAACTGGGTGCACTTGAGATGCTACAGGAAGCTGTATGCCATAGTACCAATCTTTTGCAACACCATGTACAGACCATAATACTTTGGTGATAATTTATTATCCTTCTTAGCTTGCTTGAGGGACATTTGTTTATATGGTTGTAGCTGTAGGAATACCCAATCACCTACCTCAAAACTTATTTTGTTGCGATGTTGATCTACCTGTTCTTTCATTCTATTTTGTGCCAACATGAGGTTATCCTTTAAGAGTTGGAGGACATGTTGTTAATGTTTGATGTGATGTTCCACTGCTTGAACCTTAGAATTTTCTCTTAAATATGATGTGATGGATGGTGGCTGATATCCATAAAGTGCCATAAATGGGGTCATTTTTGTTGTTATATGGAAGGATGTGTTATACCACCATTCAGCCAGAGGCAACCATTTGACCCATTGTGTCTATTTATCAGATACAAAGCAACGAAGATAT